>CAJRSG010021534.1:0-14068 GCA_907169655.1 Acomys percivali | reverse complement strand
GAGGTGGTCCTTCGGTGGACCTGAGCGCTACCGCCCAGCCTGCGTCACAGCAGGTGAACTGTGGCTGTGCAGAGACAGGCCTGGGGTGGAACTGAGTGCTCCGCCCAGCCTGTGTCACAGCCGGTGAACTGCTGCTGTGCAGAGACGGGCCTGGGGTGGAACTGAGTGCTCCGCCCAGCCTGTGTCACAGCAGGTGAACTGCTGCTGTGCAGAGACGGGCCTGGGGCGGAACTGAGTGCTCCGCCTAGCCTGTGTCACAGCAGGGGAGCCGTGGCTCCACTAAGCTGTTGTCTTGGGCAGAATTGCCCGCTGCGCTGAATCAGTGCGCCCTGAGCTGTACCCAGGACTCTGGGGCTGAACTGTCCGCCGTGTCCAGCTTGGGTCACAAAGCACCACGCGACCCAAATCCTGTCCAGTGTCCCCTCTCCCGCAGCAACTCCCACCGGCCACCACACTAACCGCCTCCACTGGATGGCTCTGAGCTGCAAACCTCAGTCGCTGCTGCTGGTGTTGCTGATGCCGCCCGTGCCGCCGCTGCTCTGATCTGAGAAAATCCGCACTCCTCCCGTGTGTAGGGGCACGCAGGTCCTCTGCACCCTGGTCCTTCCGAACCGTGGAGCACTCCTGCTGCCGTGGTGTCGGGATCCTGGTGTTCCTGGCTCAGAAATCTGTGCAATTCCCCGAACTGTTCACTGGAGCTTCCAATCACGGTCCACACTGCTCGCCGCCATCTTGGATCCCCCTACTTTTTCTTGATAATGCCTTCCTCTGTAGTGCAGTTTGTCTTTTAACTTGCAACATACTTATTTCATCCTCTTGAATGTTTGGATCAAATTTATTCAATGTCAAAGCTAGATTAATAGCTACTTACTATGCAAAGATTACAAACCTAGTAGAGTGACTGACACATGCCTATAATCCCTGTTTGGAAGAAGCAGGAACAGGAGGATCACATTAAGTTTGAATTTTGAGGTTCTGACTAGCCAAGCTTACAGAGCAAGACCCTGTCTCAAACAACTGATAATTAACAAAGAACAAAACAAAAAGTAGAATACAAAGCACCTGGTATGATGGTGCATATTCTAATAACCTAACACTGGGGAGGTAGATGCAGAAAATAATTAGTTCAAGGCTATCCTTATATGTATTGAGATTAATAGCAGCTTGAGTTTCACGAAATCCTGTTTCAATAAAGTAAAAATAGAAGAAATATTTTAATTATGTTTTATTTTGTGTCCTGTGAATGAGTGTTCTATCTTTTCCTCCACAAATTATTTAAATATATCAAAGTTTCCAATATTTTAGAAAAATTAAAAATAACAGTACAACTAAAACTATCTAAGTAAAACAAAAGTTATGAAAATTAAGAGAATGAACATAAGATTACTAAATACAATATCTTAAGGCAAAGAAAATACTTTCATCAACTTTTGAAATTCTTTAAGTGACACCTGATTTCAATAACATCTCTCCATTTTCTATTAATCTACCAAAGTTCTACCTTGAAGAAGTTTGTGAAACACACACACACACAAAAAAAAAATTCAGTTACTTAGGTCTATGTGCTTCATGAATATTCATATCCAGTAACGTAATATGGATAGTAACAGAAACTGCTAACAGCAAATATATACTTGATTTTGAGCTTTGGCTCTGGCTTTGACAGTTGTATAAACTCAGGCATCATAACTAATTTCAAGCATTGTTTTCTCCATGTGTCAAGTATATAATAGTACAAATTTATTCACATGATTTTTATGTGAGTATGATATGCTAATACAAGTTACCATATGTGATAATTAGTACTGATTGACAACTCAAACAAAATATAATTACCCAAAAAGTTATAATGAGGGATTGTCTAGATCTGGGTGGACCATGACTTATCTGTACTGGATGGTCTTGGTTACCTTAATGGATATGGGAAGATCCAGCCTGAACCTGAAAGATACCATTTCCTGGGTTTGGGACTTGAGCTGCATAAGAACACAGAAAACTAGCTAAACACTAAGAATGCTTGTGTTTATATTCTCTGTCTCAATCTAATTATCTCTCTCTCTATCTCTCTCTCTATCTATCTATCTACCTATCATTTATTTCAATCTCTTATCTCTATATCCTATTTCTTATCTTCTATATACTGTCTCTATCTCCATCTCCATCTCTACCTCTTTATCTTTCTCTACCTTTTTCTATCTTTCTTTTGGATGTAATGCCTTAATTTCACTTTACTGATGGACTAGAACCTATAATAGTAAGACAGATAAACCCTTTCTTTCCCTCTCAGCTGATTTTTGTCAGGTTATTTTATTACATCAACAGAAATTCTATCTTCTCTGTACTTTTTGGTGACTTTCCAAAAAAGAGTCTTATTTCTTTCAATTGAGAAGAAATCTTATATTCCTTTGTATCATCAAATGCTCTATAAAATGTCAAAGGCGTCTTTCTGTTCATTAATTTCTCTTATTAGAAACTTTCATTTTAAAGAAAACAAGAGTTACTATGAAGAATCTATCAGAAGAATCGCCTCTTACCTCCTCAAAACTAGACTTTGAATTTCACACGAACAATAATCCATGATATTTTCTTGAAGACTATCCAAGCAACAAAGTGGAGCTTTCAAAGAAATTGATCTGTTGCTTTGTAACATCTCAAATAATTTCCTTAATGAATATTTCACTAATTTATAATGCCTTCTTTTAACCTTTCCATTTTAAAGTCAATGCAGATGAATAAAGACAAAATATCTAAATGATAATTTTCTGTGTTTTTAATAAACAATGTTCAATAGAAACAGAATACAAATTCCGTTTATACTTCCACATTTTTTGCACATTTAGGAAGAGTTCATGTAGAACTATGTTAAAAAATGTTAATCAGGTTGAAGGATTTTGAACTATTACTCTAAGCAACTTGATACTTCTAAAAAGAAATTTGTACTTTTTTATACCCTAATGTTTCTAAACATCTGATGCCATAAAGATTGTGACTTTATGTTTGAAATATGGTAAATATAAATGAATATTGTATTATTAAAGGTTGTTTCAACTGAAATTTTAATATGTATCATATTATTTAAGAATGGTTTCAAAAGTTCAATCCATTAAAATTATCACTTATCTAATAGTGATAACTTAAACCTTAAACGCATTTGAAAAATTATTAAAGAGATATATTTATGTATGACTATATGCATATATGCAACAATAATAAAGAATTATTTGAGAGGCAGAGAAAGCAGGTGAACATGGAGAAGGTTGAAGAGAGTGGACAGGGGAACGACTATAGGAAGGAAAGAGAAGGGAGGAAAATTGGATAATTGTATTTAAATTAAAATGTATAAACATAAAAATATGATTATTTCTATTAAATATCAAAAATTGTACAAACAAAACAACTAAAATGCAAAACACATTATTTTATCATATGTACTTTATATATATACATGTACATCTTATATTCATATACATGTATTCATATGTGTATGCAAATGGTTTTGTATGAGTGCATATGTGTGTGTGTGTGTGTGTGTGTGTGTGTGTGTATGTAATGGATCAATAAGAGATGGAAACAAAAAATCTTTCTTAATAATTTAAATTTTGATCCTTTGGTTTGTCCCTTATCCTTAGTAAAGTGTAGAAAATGGTAGAACTCTATCATGGATTCTTTTGGCACTTATACAATGAAAATGAGATGATAGTAAGATATTAACTAAAGATTAATTTGAAAATGTTTTTAGATGAAAAATTTTGACTCACAATAAAACAAATGAAAATTTTTATACAAATATAACATCAGAAATTTTCACTATTTACTAATTTCTGTTTAATATATGTAAATGTTTTAAAATAGCATTGAATAAAGTAGATTAGTGAGTTTTCTGCTCTCTCCTGTATTTTTATAGTTTTCTCAAATCAACTTATATTTTAGAACCAAGGCACAGATCTTCACAAAACATGAAAGCAATTGCTTTGGTTTCACTGGTTTTTAAATTGTGTATAGTCTGAATGAATTACTGCAAAGTTACAACCCATAAACGTTGTCTTTTATAGTCCTCAATCTTTGAGAAAACTTAGTCTTAGAAAGTAAACATCTGACATTGCTAAAGCATTAAGTAGAAGTTGTTTAAAAACAATTTGTACTGGAGTAAATGTAAAGCATTATGTTAAAATACTCTGGCAACAAACAGAGTGGTTCTGAGTTTCTACAGAAAAAAAAAAATTAAAGACTGAATGCACTTTTCAAGGGACCTACAAATCAATTTATTGCAGTATTCTAGATTGGCCACAAGAGGGCAGGAGAACAATGTAATTGTTTTGCCATCCTAGAAAACCACACCTTAATTATTTATTACCAAATGTTGCAGAAGTATTCATTATAATTACTCTTAAATCTGAACATCAGAATATATCACTGCTACTTATTCTTATTCTACATATAAAGTCCACTATTGATAAACAATGAAAATATTAATAACAGTGTATATATAAAACATACACATATACATGTACACATATAAACAATACATATATATACTTATGTGTATATTTTACTTTGAGTATAAGAGGTCATTGTCTTAGTATTGTTAATATGCATATATTATTTTTTATTAATTTAATCATTTAATAGAGTTGAAGTTTTTATCAATATCCTCAGGAAAGATATTATGAAAGAAACAAAGTCAATTGGAATGATTGAATGTTAAAATGTATGACATATTGAGGAAACTTTAAAGAGCTCCTAATCTAAATCACCAATGTTGTCAGTAAATGAAGTATCTCAAAACTCTGAAAAAATGAATGTTCCCAAACTTGGTATGGTAAGAATAGAAGACATATTTCCTACCTACGATATTACTGTGAAGATAATCACAAAACAGTCTGGGGGCAGGGAATGGACCAGAAGGGGGAGGGAGGATAAGAATGGGAAGATAAGGTCAATGGGATAACAATAGGGATATAATGTGAATAAATTATAATTTAAAAAGTAAAAAATAAATAAATAAAAGTGGTAACAAATTTGGCTTTTTTTCTACTCTGGTACCAAAGACTCAACTCTGTCTTTGTAATGCTAGTGTAAGTGATGCCTATAATGGAGAACCATAGGAACATCATATGTGGGCATCATGTATTTTGTCACTGCACAACTCATATTCCAGAAGGGCTACAGCCAGGAATCGTGTGTTATCATTTCTGAACCCTTCTCAGAAGCATCGTCTAGGCTGGGACTATAAGAAGAATAACAATATCCTACTAGGTGCTATTAATTATGTAGGCACTGAGCGACTAAAAATCTTGCAAATATTCTCCATTAAGATTTGATAACTTTGTCCTGCTGCCTCCATTCTCCCTATATCTGATCCTCACTCATATTTCCCTCCACACTACCTCTCCTATCCTGTTGCATCTCTTCAACCACTTCTGCTTTCTATTCTATTTCCCCTTCTGAGTGAGAATTGAGCATTCTCCCTTGGGCCCTCTTCATTACTTAGCTTCTTTCTGTCTGTAAATTGTAATATAGCTATCCTATATTATATGAGTAATATTTGTTTATAAGTGAGCACATACCAATTTTGTCTTTCTGGGTCTGAGTTACCTCACTCAGAATAATCTTTTCTAGTTCCATCCATTTGCCTGTAAATTTCATGATTTCCTCATTTTAATAACTGTGTGATATTCCATTGTGTAAAGGAACTTCAGTTTCATGACATCTAGATTGCTTCCGCATTCTAGATATTATGAATAATGCTTTTATGACCATAGTTGGGTATATGCCATGGAGTGGTATAGCTGGTCATTGAGGTAGAACTAGAGAGCTTGCAGATAGAACAAAAATGTGGGTGGGGCATCTCAGATTCAAGCTGGATACCTATGACAGGGTAGGCTCCTGGGAAGATATGGGGGTGACTCTAGCTAAGAACCCCTACCAACAGGGGTCATAAAGATGGAAGAAGCCATGTTTTAACTAGACAAGACTCCTAGTGGAGGAAAGAGGACACCAACCCAACCACAGAAACTTTGACCCAAAATTTACCCTGCCTACAAGATATATAATCAGAAAAGATAGAGCAGAGATGGAGGGAATGTCAAACCAATGTCTGGCCCAAACTGAGACCCATCCCGTGGGAGAAAGACAACCACTGACACTCTGCTATGCTTGCAGACAGGAGACTAGCATTGCTGTCATCTGAGAGTCTCCAACCAGTAATGGATCAAAACAAATGCTGAGAGCCTTGTGGAAGAGTGGTGAGAGAAAAATAGAAGGACTCAGAGGGTACAGGAGCACCACAAGAAGACCAACAGAGCCAAATAACTTGGACCCAGGGTGGACTTGCAGAGACAGAGGCACCAACCAAGGGCCATGCACGGACTGGACATAGGCCCTCCTAAACATATGTACCCAAAGGGCAACTTTTTCCTCATGTGAGTCCCCTAGTAAGGGGAGCAGGGGATTTTCTGACATGGAATCTGTTACATGCTTTTCAATCACTTCCGCCTTGCAGAGCTGCCTTGCCAGGCTACTATGGAAGACAATGTGCTCAGTCCTGGTGTGATTTGATGTGCTGGGGTGGCTTGGTGGGGAGAGGGTTTTCCTTTTCTGAGGGAAAGGGAAGGGGAGACAGGGAAGAGGGAAGGAGAGTAGGAACTGTTGGATAAGAGGGAGGAGGCTAATCTTGGGATGTAAATTGAATAACAAAATTAATTTTTAAAAATATTTTGGGAACTCTAGCTGTCCAATGTTAGCAATTTTTTTCCAATCACTATTTGGATTTGAAGCAGCAATCTTAGCATGCATGGTAGTAATCAATAATAAATTTTATTTAGTCAACTAAAAACAACAACTGCTAACTATGGACATAAACACATTTTAAGTTGCTTTTGCAACCATATAATTATTTTGAAATAAAACATGTAAGTAATCATTTGCTATTTAAACTTGATTATCAGTAACTTCATCCTCAGCCTGCTATAAATCTTACTAAATTATAAATATATTTCTCTGACCTACTTGAAAGATAGGTTTCAGATTGAGCAGGAAAAAAATTGAAATCATAACGAGTTAAATACTTATTTCAAGTGTAATGAGAGTTTCATACCCTCCCTTTAGAGGGCATCTTTTACCCCTATTACCTTTTCCCCTTATAATCACATCTATTCATTTACCATGAAATCATTATCTGTAGCCTTTCTCCATTTATCAAGTGGAAATCCTAAGACCTTCAGATAATTTTCTAGGATGAGATTTTCAGAAGATGCTTAGGACAAAATTAGCAAATTAAGTTCTAGTTGGTGGGCTCAGTGTTCGTACAAATAGATCTCAAATACAGATGAGTGTGGAGTATGCCTTTAATCTCACCACCAAGAGGCAGTGTTCACCTTATTCCCTTATTCCCCTCCCCTAGGTCTATGACTGAGGAGGACCTCCTCCCCCACTATATGGTCACAGACTATCAAGTCTCACCTTGGTAGCCTGCTTATTCTTTCTTTGAGTGCCACCAGGCCTCCCCACCAAGGGAAGGTGGTCACATATGGGGCACCAGAGTTCATGTCAAAGTCAGTTCCCATTCTCCACATAACTGTGGAGAATGTCCTGTCCATTGGGTAGATCAGAGTAGGGATTCAATGTTTACTATTATATTGTCCTTAGTGCAATAGTTTGAGCAGACCCCTCTCGGCACAGATCCACCCATCATGATGTTCTTCTTATAGGTTTTTAGGACCATATGGATCCATCTATTTTCCCATTCTTCCATACTTCTCTCACCGAGAGTACCAATACGATGTTCTCCCCTCTGTCCCACTTTCATGATAAGTGAAGACTTTCATGGGACATGTCCCTTGGGCTAGTGTCCAGATATAAGTGACTATATACCATTTGAGTCTCTTTGCTTCTGGGTTAATTCATTCATTATGATCATTTCTAGCTCAATCTACTTGTCCATAATTTTCGGGAATTCCTTGTTATTCATAGCTGAGTAGTATTCCATAGTGTATATGTACCACAGTTTCTTTATCCATTCTTCTACTGAGGGACACTTAGGCTGTTTCCATGATCTGGCTATTATGAATAAGGCTGCTATGAACATGGTTGAGCATATGTCCTTGTATGCTGGACCATCTTCTGGGTATATTCCAAGGAGTGGAATAGCTGGGTCTTGAGGAAGCCCTATTCCCAGTTGTCTGAGATAGCACCAGATAGATTTCCAAAGTGGCTATACTAGTTTGCATTCCCACCAGCAATGAAGGAGTGTTCCTCTTTCTCCACATCCTTGCCAACATGTGGTGTCACTTGAAGTTTTGATCTTGGCCATTCTGATGGGTGTAAGATGGAATCTCAGAGTCATTTTGATTTGCATTTCTCTGATGACTAAAGACGTTGAGCATTTCTTTAAGTGTTTCTCAGCCATTAGGAATTCCCCTGTTGAGAATTCTTTGTTTAATTCTGAGCCCCATTTCTCAATTGGTTTGTTTGGTTTTGTGGTGTTTAATTTCATGAGTTCTTTATATATTTTGGATATCAGACCTTTGTCAGATGAAGGGTTGGTGAAAATCTTTTCCCAGTCTATAGGCTGTCACTTTGTTCTGTTGAGAGTGTCTCCTGCCTTACAGAAGCTTCTCAGCCTCATGAGGTCCAATTTATTAATTGTTGACATTAAGGCCTGGGCTGTTGGTGTTCTGGTCAGGAACTATGTGTCCCTGGCTCTTCCCCACGTTTTCTACTAACAGATTTAGTGCCTATTTTTTCCAGGCTCTTCCCCACTTTTTCTTCTAACCAATTTAGTGTCTCTGGTTTTATGTTAAGATCTTTAGTCCACTTGGAAAGCACAGGATTTCTAGCATGGCTGAGTTCAGCATGGCTCCCCACACATTGCGCAGCAATTATATAAGATAAAACATTCCATCTTGTAGGAAACTCCATAAAGCTCAAAATGTTCTACACGTTAGAATCTAAAGGGAGGTGAAAGACTCCATACTTCACAGGAGCTCATTAAAATTAAGAGGTATATACATATATGCATATACCAACAATTAAAGCAAAAAGAGGCTATAAATTTGAGAGCTAACATGAGGAATATATGGGAAGGTTTGGAAAGAAGAGAAGGAAAACTGATATAATTATACTCACTCAAAAAAGTGAAACAAATACTAAGAAATTTTTTAAAAATATAAAAACACCCATTAAAAACAATCTTCTTCTTCTTCTTCTTCTTCTTCTTCTTCTTCTTCTTCTTCTTCTTCTTCTTCTTCTTCTTCTTCTTCTTCTTCTCCTTCTTCTTCTCTCAAGAAGTAAGCAACTCAATACCTCCAGGCTGCTCCTGAAAATGACAAGTGTTACTAGTTTACTCTGTCCCTAAGCTTAGATAACTAGTAAGGACTAGTACCACACACTCTCAGACTAGAACAGCTACCTAGAAGAGATTCAGACCTAGTGATCTTCCTAGCAGAGACCCTTACCAACCTGTTGAGCTGCCTGCAAGTTATACAGTGATTCAGGATTCACAGTTTTT
Source organism: Acomys percivali (assembly GCA_907169655.1). Taxonomy (NCBI): domain Eukaryota; kingdom Metazoa; phylum Chordata; class Mammalia; order Rodentia; family Muridae; genus Acomys; species Acomys percivali. Next base: position 4,560 of record CAJRSG010021534.1, on the reverse strand, counting down.
GTGAGATCCCTTTCATGCTTCATTGTACTTTCATTGATGAAATTACCTTTGAGGCATTTCTGTTTCTGTAAGTAACTCCTACATTTGTAGGTAACCTCAATAAGACATGAGTTTGACTCTGCTGGTAGGGCTCTTTAGCAGTTGTAGGCAATTGTCACAAGTTCTTTATCTGGGATAAGTTCCAGTCTTCTTAGGAAGTGTGACATAAGAAGCCCAACAGAAAAATCACTTTACTGGCATCTTCTGGAGTGATACTGATGACTAACAGTGGTTGTTGGGTTGTTTGTTTGTTTTTACTGTTTGTATTGATCTTTCCTCATTTCTATCTTGTTCACTGGTCTACATGAGAAATACATACTTATAAAACATGAAAAATAAAAACCCACTAAAATATTAATCAACTGAGCAAGTTGCTTAGAACATATAGATTAACACCTATGTGAATCTCCAAGTGATTCTTGTCTTTTTCATCTCTAATAGTTACATGATAAATTATAATTTAGTGTTTATCAGACTGGGGGATGGCTCAGTCAGTCTAGTTCATGCTGCACACAGATGGGAACCTGAGTTTGGATCCCAAGAACCTTCTCTAAAAGCCTGCACAGTAGCATTCTCCTGTAACCCAGACACTAGAGATCCTAGACCGAATGATCCCTGTGCCCAAGTCACATGTTGTTTTCATTACCTTGATTTGAACAAGAACTTCAATGTGAATCTTTTTTTTTTTAATTTGCATCTTGTCCTACATCTAGTAATGGTGATGCTATTTTTCTCTTCAGTTAGTAACTGTGGAAAATTAAATATGTTCTACAACAATCCTAAACAGTGCAGAAAAAAAACGATTTTTGTCATTCTAACTAATCCTGTGATTGTTGTGTTGATGAATCTTGCTAATGACTGTTGTAATGTGGATTTGAATGCTCCATAAAGATCTGTGTCTAAAAACCTAGGACTAGGCACGGTACTATTCAATCTTTGTGACTCTTTTAAGACATGTGATGTGGTGGGAAGTCTTCTCTCTGTCTCTACGTCTCTCTGTCTCTGTCTCTCTGTCTCTCTGTCTCTCTCTGTCTCTCTCTGTGTCTCTGTCTCTGTCTCTGTCTCTCTCTCTCTGTCTCTCTGTCTCTCTGTCTCTCTCTCTCTCTCTCTCTTTACTGCTGCTGCTGCTGCTGCCGCTACATAAAAGGAATAATGGCACACAAGGCTATATTATCTTATCTGACTGCTTCCTGCCTATTATAAGGTAAGTACTTTTTTCATGAGACCATTCTTTTCCACAGTCCTATAACCAAAAGTCCCAATCTAGTCATTGACAAAATCATCCAAAATATGAGGGATGTTAAAGTTCAATTTTGATGGGTCCAGGAGAGAAATTGAGGCAGATGGGCATAGCAATGGAGATTTTGGGTAGTCAGACTGGTGGCAAAAGTCTCTTTCTATCTTTTGAAGTCAGTGACTGATGTCTTTTTCTCATAATCTATAACTAAATAAAAAAAATTTTACATTTGAAGACTGAAAGAGGGAGACAGTAAGGGCAGGTAATAGGGGAGGGAGACAGGGTTTCCTCTCTGAGGCTTAGGACAGGCTGTTCTGCCACTGAGGAGGAAAACTTAAACTGACCACTTTTTCCGGCAGTAAGAGCTGCAAAACACAGCTTCTGTCCAAAAACTGCACAGAATTGTAAGAGGAAGCTACTTAATCTGTATATGGGCCTCTTTGCAGAGATCTCTGGTAGGCTAAGGTATGCCTGCTGCTGATGGAGCCTTGATTCTGTTAATTTATTTGTGAATCTAAAGGAGAATAAGAACTAAGAGAGAGATAGAAACAAGACCAGTAATATACACAAGCACAAGCACTCAAGAGAGAAAATGGATGAGGAAAGATGGCCTCAACAAAACTTTATTGCCCTGAATACACTTTTTATAACCTGAGCAAAAGCTCTCTATGTCAGAGAAAGAATAACCACATAGTCAAAAAGATTTATCACAGAGACAGACAAAGCCATTACAAATGGAAAGCTTCTACTGATTATGTTTAACTACTAAGCTAAACATTTATCTAGTCTTACATTCCAAGATACAGAGTAAATTCAAAGTGACAGTATTTTATGCCAAAAGATGACAATATGTAAGGAGTTAGAATGAAACAGTTTGCATTTTTTTGACGTTAAGGTTTTTACTTAATTTTTACATTTCATGATAGTCCACTTATTTTCTAGATTCATGGGAAGTTCAAGCCAACTTGTATATACTTAAGATACATACCAGGATCCATGTTACCATTTCTAAAGTGAAAGTTTATCTGAAGCCACAAATTTGTCTCAGGCCCGTCTTCTAGTGAGGTATCTGTAGGTTTCACAAAAATATTTATTGCACCTATAAACTTTCTATAGACTGTTTAACTTTTTACTTTTTTATTAACTAAACATTTTTATGTTTTATATATATATTATTATACACATATATAATAAACTACCTATAGCAAGAAGAACATGACACAACCAGGAATTATATAAATGTTACATTCTTAGTGTTTTGGCTATTTGTATTTGAGAGCCTTGAAGAAAATATCTTTCCTATCTTGGGGCATCTAAAATTCTGAATGTAAATCAATCTTCATCACATCTTGATGTTTTAGGTCTATCTAGATAGATGTTTTAAGTTGATAATGACTGGTTAACTTTTTAACTTCTATAATTGTTTAAATCAAATCAGGAATTCCATATCAGGAATTAATTCATCTGAACAGCACTGCATCTTCATAAAGATCCTATAGGAGATTTGTTCAATCAAAGTGGGTAAATAGCCAGAATGTGGTGTTTCATACCATGCCAGATTTTTTGAGAGATGCAGCAGCACAAAAAGGAAGGGGTGTCAGAAGCTGGAAACAATTCTGAGGGTGCATCATGGTACAGACCTTGCAAAATATCATATTAATTTCCAGAAATTCCACATGCTTATTGAACTTTCTCAATTCAATGGGTCTTAGAAGAGGGAAATAAAATTTTTATCTTTGTAAACTAATTATGTCATGTGCTGAGTCTTGTATTTGGTAACACTGAGTATGGGTTACTAAAGAACGAAGAAAAGACAGACACATACAGAAAACCTGATACTGAGTGGTCTGGGCTCTCAGGTGGAAAAGCCAAAGCACTCTAGAAAATCGCGTTGTTTATTATATACAGTAGTACTGGAAGGCTAGTTTATTGTATACAGATGAACAAGAAGGTGGGCTTATTACATACACACAAACAAGGAGGCAGGTTTAGCTACTCTTGAGAGGAGCAGTCTCTGTAGAGAAGCGGTCTCTGGATGTAAACATTGGGAAGATAAGACTACTTTGGGACATTTTCTTTACACACTGCCAACATTTGCATTTCTCAGACCAGAAGAAAGCTTTGTCATTCCTCTGAACCTCACTGAGGAAAGTTTTGTCATTCCATGGAGCTAAGTCATTGGTCCTAAGCATAGCCATGACATTGTCAAACAATACATATTCGCTCAGGTCTTTATTCACTCCATTCTGTCATTTATACTACTTGTTAACGGTGTCAGGAGCTAAATAATACAATGATTATATTACCTATGTTTATTAAAATTTTGTAGTATAATATTGACTATTACATCAATTTTATACTGTTGGTTTAAAGGTTTTGCTAATTTCTGTAAATGAATTGATACTTTAAAAAGTTCATTTGTATGGAATTTAAACTTACTCCACAGGACTGAAAAGATGACTCAGCAGTTAAGAATAGTTTTTGTTCTTGCAAAGGACCAAGATTAAGTTCTGACTAACTGTAACTCTAGTTCCAGAGGATTTGATGCCTTCTTCTGGCTTCTGGGGAATACTGCATCACATGGTAAGTAAACATGCTTGGAGGTAAAAACACCATACACATAAAATAAAAATACATAAATATTTAAACTTATTCAATGTATTATCTGAAGAAGGGCTGAAAAAATGAATAACGTTGAATAGAAAAGATTTGGGTTAAGGATATAGTTCAGTTGGTAATAACCTTTGCTTTGTATACATGAAGCCCTGGTTAATAAATGTGGTAATAAAACACATATAATTGTTTCTGTATAATGTTTTTCTAAAAAGAACCATAGATCTTTAATTAGAGTGAAGACATTGTTTTTTTATTACAGTTCAGAATTCTCCCTTTATCATTTCATTTGATTATAGTAATATTATTTTTCTCATTGCTGTGACAAAATATCTGATGAAAAAAATTTAGGAACAGAAGTCTTTATTTAGGCTAAAAGCTTGAGAATACAACAGAAATGGTAGAGAATTCGTAGTGCAAGGAGCATAAGACAGCTTTAACATTGTATGGTCACATTCAATAGTCATGGCACACAGAGAATTAATTCTGGTGCTTACATGTCTCCATTTCATTCAGAGGACAGGCAGTGACCACACATATGTCTTTCCGCTTCAGTCAAATCTTTCTGGAAATGTTCTCATAGACAAATATAGAGATTTTTATCCTAGTGATTCAAACTACAGCTGACCTGATTTATATGTATATTTTATTTTCTTTGGATATTGAAAGCA
>CAJRSG010021514.1:16888-46059 GCA_907169655.1 Acomys percivali | reverse complement strand
CCTGAGGGTAGCCTACAGGAACACGTCCTCTCAACCATTCTCCAGCCTACAAGCCCTTCAGGGGCTGCCGTGTGTCCTAAGTGGTGTGTGTGTGTCAGGGAGGTGCATTGTGTCCCAGGAGTCCTCCTGACCTGTGCCTGCCTCCTCCTTCACATCTCCCCTCTTCACCCCATCCTACCTCATCCTCCCATATACCTACCTCTCAAAACCCCCATGGTCCCACCATGGATACAAGCAGGCACCCAAGCTCATACCTGCTTCCCTTTGGGAAATTCTGCAGCATGCCCAGAAATGCATCTCAGGCCTGTCTAGCCATAAAGGCTTGATGGCCGTGCTAGAGTCTTGTAACAGCCTGTTGCTTTTTTTGACTCTGCAAGGTCTGAGGGAGTGTGCCCATCACCTGCTGTTCCTTCTAATTTTAGTCAAACTCATCAAAGTCCTCATATAGATTATTGTCATGACATAATTAGGCAACTTCAGCCTAATCACGCCTTTGTTACTTTGGTAACAGGAGACTTTTCGACTTACATAAACAGTATATGATTATATGCTAGAGCATCATATGATAAGCTAAAACATTTATTTTTATTTTTTATTTGGTGAAAAAAATCATACTGTTGGTTTCATGAATTGTAAAAGTGAGTTAAACTATGGAAAATTGATTCTAGTACCTTCTTTGAGTCAAAAGGCTCTAAATTTTAACATTCTCCATATCGAATAGCATTGCCATGGAAATATTATATACTTTAAATATTTTCATTCTCATGTCTATGTGTGCTTTGACTTCTTGTGTGACTGGTCCTCCACACACGTGTCTAGTGTAATTTAGTGGCTAGAAGAGGGTGTCAGATCCATTGAAATTGAAGTTACTGATGGTTGTGTGTGGGTTATGGAAATTAAATTTATATTCTTTGCAAAAGCAAAATGTATTCCCATCTGCTGACCCATCTTTAGAACTGCACATAGTCTAATACTATTAAATTATATATACTACTAATAACTAGTAAAGCAGTATAAACAATATAGCATGATACCATATTAATTATGTGATGATAAGAAAGAACTCAATACATATGTGGGTTTTTTTCATTCCAGTCATTTTTCCTTTTTACTCAAAATTTAAAGAACTGTGGAAATTGAATGGCTGCAGTATTATTGTAAGCTTTAAATGGACATGTCACCCTAAATCTTTCACAAACTAAACTCTAGACTAGTTTTTATTGAATTAGAAATTATCATAATGAGTGAGTTAACCTAGTATCCTTAAATTGCATCCAGTTTTGTTCTTGCTCTTGTTGACTTTACATATTTTAGGTATTAGCCTGCTCTAGGATATGTAACTGATAAAGTGATTTTTCCATTCTATAGCCTGGGACTTTTTCTCAATGATGGTGTCCTTTGCCATACAGAAACTTTTGCAAGTGTGTCCTCAGGATTTCCTGGATTTTCCTGAGAGACTGTTGTGATGTTCCATTTTTCTAATGTTATTAATTTGAATATTTTCTATCTTTTAATTTGGCTAGGGATTATCAATCTTACCGATTAAAAAAATCTTGTATTCCCCACACGGACTTTGTGGGCATTGGTGTTAACATACAGCTTAGGTCATAGTGGTCTGATAGTACAGAGTATTATTTCATTTATTGTATCTGTTGTTTTTTGGCCAGTTTCAGAAAAAACTTTCTTGAGTTACTAAGAACAAAGATTTGTGTGTGTGTGTGTGTGTGTGTGTGTGTGTATGTGTGTGTGTTTGTGTGAGATGTTCTGTAAATATCTGCTAGTTCCACATGTCTTATGATGATATTTAATGCCAGAGTTTCTCTGTTTAATTTTTATCTGAGTGACATGTTTATTGCTGAGGTTGGGATATTGAAGTTACACAATTTCACTGGGTGAGACTCAATATTTGATTTTATCTGTAGTATCGTTTTTTAACTGAACTCTGGGTGGCCTTATATTTGATACATACATGTTATACATAGATACTGTAACGTGCAATATCCTTTGTTGTTGGGATTATTTTAAGAGTTTATTTTTATGTATATGCGTGCTTCTATCTGAATGTACACCTACCTGCACTCCAGGGCAGGACATGACCAGAGCCTCACATGGAGGTCCTCTGAAACTCTCCAACCTGCAGGGGATTATGCAGGTGCTGAGACTCACAGCCCAACTTCTGGTGGGAGCACAGGGAGTTTAATGGAAATTTTGGAAATAGAAGGACCTAGAGGGCATGGGATCTCCACAAGGATAATAATGGAGCCAACAAACCTTGGAGGAGCAGTTGCTGCAGAGACTGATGCACCAACCAAAGACCATGCATGGTGAGGACCTGGACCCTCTACTCAGATGTATTAGACAGTCAGTGAACAATCCTTCTGTGTCCCAGGATATCGGGAGTAGGAGACACTTCTGACATGGACTCTGGTTCTACTAGTGGATTTCTTCTCAATGGTGGGGGTGGGCTTTTGAGGCCACAGAGGAAGAGGATTCAGACGATCCACATGAGGCTTTATAGGCTGTGATCAGACATTGGGGGGAGGAGGGCTTTCTATTTCTGAGGACCAGGGGAAGGGTGGAGAGGGATGAAGGAGGGAAGGTGGGACCAGGAGGAGATGAGGCTACAATTGGAATGTAAAGTTAACAATTTAAATATATATATATATTAAATCATTAAAATTAATCAAAATATCCACACTGATGAGTCAGTTTATTGTATTTGTACCCTTAGTAGACAAAGAGTTCTGCCACTTGATCATAATCACCTATTGGCTTTGATTTTTAATTTACATACCATACAATATTGTATTAGTAATCATGATGGGTTCTCTTGCAGAAACATTGTCTGTGTGTGTGTGTGTGTGTGTGTGTGTGTGTGTGTGTGATGTGTAAAGGTGTTATCAGTCTTTTATTTTTATTTTTTTTAGATATGAGGCAAGATTTCTTGTCAAAGTATTGTGGCAAGGGAGCCCCGGTGATCTTTCTATTTCCTCTAGCATGTGGGTTACATATTATTTTTATATGAATCTAGGAATGACACTCAGGTTGTTAGGCTTATAAATTCTGCATGTTACTACCCAAATTCTAGAATGGATCTTTTTAAAATCACATTCTCCAATATTATGTATAACAATTATTTTTTCTTCTTTGAGAAAGGATTTCTCTGTAGCCCTAGTTGTTGTAAATTGTACCGTGTAGGGAAAGCTGGCGTCCGGCTCTGCTTCCCAAAAGCTGGGATTAAAGGCATATGCTACCAGTGCTACATTCAATTGTCCTTTATCAAGACCTAGTATATTCTAAAAAATGTATAACTCTTCTCTTTAAAATTTTTGGTCCTTATAGGTTACAGGTAAATTGGGAAGGAGTTTTTGATGTTTCAACATTTGATAACAGGCAAAATAATTCATTCAAATACATTCAGTCATATGAATTATTGAATGAGTCTTTAGTTATATTGGTAGGAATAAAAATTTAAAATGCTGAGTACTCCATATTAAAAAGAGAAAGGAATACAAAGTTTATCCCTGGTTGTGTGAAGTTCAGTGGTGGCAGTACTTAGCATGACTGAGGCTCTGGATTTGGTCCCAGGACTGCACAAACAGCAGAGACTGTCCTATGAGGCAGGGTTAGGTGTGGGTGCCTCTATTTCCATCACTGTGTCCCACCCTGGCATTCCAAATCACAAATTTGTCTAAGATAGTTTGTCTTGCACTATTTCCCATAGGAGTATGTAGCTCTACTTAAAGCTGACTGTAGCTCTTGGTGGATGAAAACATTGGAGGTTTGCTGTCTCTTTTGTTTGGACTCATGCCTAGCCTGCCCTCTTTTTTTCAATTTTAGTTTACTTAGTATAAGACAGGATTTTAGAACGGAAAGGAAAGGGTGACAGGATGAGAATTAAGAGTCCTGAGTGTTGGGGCTGGAGAGATGGCTCAGAGGTTAAGAGCACTGGCTGCTCTTCCAGAGGTCATGAGTTCAATTCCCTGCAACCACATGGTGGCTCACAACCATCTGTAATGTGATCTGGTGCCCTCTTCTGGTTTGCATAAAGACAGTGTATTCATATATATATATATATAATAAATAAATCTTAAATAAAAAAGAGTCCTGAGTGTTGAATTTCTCCCATGGTTGTTTACTGTGGGCATCCAAGACCATAGCTGGCAAGTATCTCAGACCTTGGCATAATACATTGAGTGTACCTGGGGAAGGCTGGCTTGTGACCTCTTTCCCTCCTTGCCTCTGGGTACATTCCAGAAGGCTGCCTTGTGACCTCTTCCCCTCCCTCAAGGTACTCTCCAGCTGTTCTCATTATTCCCATAATTACAGATGCCTTCAGAGGACAAGCGAAACAAAGTCTATAGATACCATCTTGTGGTTCCAGATGCCTAAAAATTCCACCCAGCCCCAGAACCACAGGGGCCCTCGTCCTGCCAAACTTCCTGACTTCCTGATATCTTGCGGAAAACCGCCCACCCAGATCACCCCACTCAGCCTCCTGCTTCAATGGTATATAATTGCCTGAGAAAAAATAAAATTTGGTCAGCTTGATCAGACTCCTTGACTCGCTGTCCGTTCTTCACGTCTCTTCTCCCCCATTCTCTCCCTAGGGGTCCGAGGGTCCCAGTTGGTTGTCTGGAGCGTCTCGACAGTCTACCATAAGCTGGAATGCCTCTTCTTTTGATATGTCTTTCTTCTTACATTAGGGGCATGGTTGGCCTGGTTCTGCAGCAAGATTATAGATGTCTCCAGTCCCTCAGGGAGCCCCTGCTGTGGTTGTTGCTACCTCCAGAATTCAGATGGCGTGGTCCACGGGTGTGAAGGCGGGGAATACTGGAGCCCTCACTAGTGGGCTCACAGCACCCTACCCTTTTCCCAGCATCCACCACGGAGCCTCCTCCTGCCAGATGAGAAGCCAGTGCTGGGCTCAGGGACATCCTGAGGCTGTCGGCCCTCTCCCTTGTGGTATCTGTCCTGAGCTCTCTGACACCACGACAACCATCACCCTGTTGCTGCCCTATCAGACATGGTCAGCCTTGGAAGGCCTTTGGGGCAAGCCCCCTTGACCTTGAAGCTGGATTGTTCCCTGTGTCCCAGGTGTCAGCACACCGAGGAGAAGCCTGGCAGCTTTAGTGGCCACCAGAGTGGGTGGGGTTAGGCACAGAGCTCCTGGGTCGGCTAAGGGTCCTGGCTAATTTCCTCATCTTCCAGTTCAAGGGTTTGTTTCTGAGGCTCCTTTCTGATGGTCTAGATTGGCTGAAGGGTTTCTGTAGAGTTCCATGAGGGTAGCCTACAGGCACAGGGCACTCCCTTCTACTCAGCCAGCAAGCCCTTCAGGGCTGCCAGGTACCCATAGTGGAGTCCACTCAGTGCAGTGTGTCCCAGGAGTCCTTGTGTGACATGTGCCCACTTCCCCCCTCGCTTCTCCACTCTGCATCCCCTTCAACCTCATCCTCCATCCTCTTTATCCCCCTACCCCCATTTCAGATTATTTTTTGCTTTGAGAAGGGCAGAGTGAGTGTATCCATCACCCTCCATGGTTGGCATCACCCTCCACATTTGGCATCACCATCAAGCAGAATTGTTTTGGTGATCACTGCTGCAGTTCCCCTGCTTGTCTGTGCATGGAGACAGCAGTCCATAGAGGGAGGTGTTCTTCTCCTGGCAGGACAGGCAGGACCAGGGTCTCCTGGGCCCTTTTTGCGCCAGGAGACCTGAGAGAAGAAGCAGGGTCGTGGTGACCCATAGCCAAAACTGAATGCCACATGGCTTGGCTAGCAGGACCCTGCAAACACAGCTTCCCAGGTCTCTCTAGGCAGCCATGTTGGCCAGGGTGACTGGACGTCTCTACATAGGACCTGCAGCAAAGCTGCATCTGGGTTTATGTGTGGAAAACAGGTCTTGTCTGCCTGCGCTTGCTTGTGCCCAAGGCTACCCTTTCACCGCCATGCTTTTGGTTAAGTAGTCTCCGCAGTACACACAGCTACCTTAGCTCATTTCTAAGCCACACAGACATGGACAGACATATGGGTGCGCATACACACACACACACACACACATACACACACACAAACACACACACAGAAGCACACGGGATACTCAGTTTCTCTGGGCTGTGATCAGGACATCAGGGACAGAGAGCCTTCCTTCCACATGTCCATTTTATTTATTGATGCCCTTCCCTGCCCTCCTCTAATTTCCTTCATTCCCTTCTATACTGCCTCGAGTTCTATTGGGCTTTCCTTCTGTTTCTTCTCTCTCTCTCTCTCTCTCTCTCTCTCTCTCTCTCTCTCTCTCTGCTGTGCTCAAGGTGTATCTCAGGAACCTGATCTGTCAGGAAAAGTGTGATATCCGAGAACCCTTCAAGAGGTCTGTAAGACACAATCATGGTCATATGCAACCTTGTTCTGTGCACCTAGTGGGTAGGAGCCCAAGGCAGTGTTGTATTCTGGGGTGAATCTCAAGAGAAGCAGCCAGAGGAGGGTGTGTCCTGAAGGATTCCCCAAAGAGACCAGGCAGTCAACTTACCATCTAGGCCAGCTACACTTTGAAGCCTCTTCACTGTGATGCTCAGCATCCCTGTGGGCAACAAACTTCTGGATTCTCCTGACTGACTAGCTCACCTGGCCTAACAGGGAGAATAAGTTCACTGGTCGACAATGCCCCATATCCTGTCCTGCCCTGCCCTGTCCAGGGATCACATGCGGAAAAATAGAGAAGTCACGGGTGCCACAATGTGTGCCCTAGAACATTGCAGGATGTGTGTTTGTGTTTGTGTTTATGTGTGTGTGTGTGTGTGTGTGTCCTGGATGGGAAGCTAGGATGTGAGAGGCCAGAGGCAAGTCCATAGAGGACCCAGTGTGTAGCAATTATTATGGTGTTTAGGTCAGAGGTGATCGTCAGAAGGACGGGATGGCAAGTAGAGGAAGCCCTTTAGGGCTTCATAACCCTTTGGCCCAAGCGCAAGGTCTGCAGTTTTCCAGGGTGTCTGGGTTGAGCTTGTGAAGGTCCATGAGATCAGTTGAGTGACATGGGACCAGTTGAGTGACAACCATGTGGAAGGTGGCAGGAACCATCCTTGGGGGTCACCTGCCAGCCTGGCACCTCTGAGAACTCAGAGCAGGCTCAATCCAGTTGGAACTCCCTTTGAAGCATCAGAGGGGATGCTTGCAGAAGGCTTCCAAGAGTGAGATAGTTGGGAATCTATGGCAATGGCAGGGCTGTCTTGAGGATGCTGAGAGAGTGGTCTTCTTCTAGGGGCCATCCTGGAATATCTTGTCTGTGGGCAGCTGAGACCTTGGAGACTCTCAGTGCTACTGGAAGGAAGGCTTCCTGCTGGAGAGTGACAAGCATTTGCCCAGTGATCACATTCTATATTTTACTTGGTCCCACACAGACCTATGTACCCCGGATACTGTGGCTGAAACCGTGTAGATCACAGATGGAAAGGGAGAACTCAAGAGAAAAGGAGCTACTAAGAGAGAGGGGGGACGAGGATCTGTAGATGATGTGTGTATGTCTTTTTGAATGTATTTGTATGTTGTATCCTATTGACTGGGCCCATTTTCTAGTGGGAGAAATAGTAGTCTGTGCCCTAAAGAGAATGTATGATAGTGGCTGATGTTGTTATTTGGAGCCTGGGACTTTTGTTAGTGGACTGGAGAGATAACCCAGTGGCTAAGAAACTCTGCTCTTCCAGATATCCTGAGTATAATTTCACAGCAAACACTCAATGGCTCACAGTCATATATAATGGAATGCAGGCAAGTGCACATGGAAATAGGGGTTTAACACATAAAATAAGTATAACCTCTAGGAAAAAATGGAGACGTGACAGAAGAACTCAGGAGTGGGAATATGCTGGGGGATTCCTGGTGGGATAAGTGAAGATTGCTCCTTCTGCCTCCTTTCTAGGTGCCCTTTGGTCCACTTGAATCTCCTGAGAGAGCTGCAAGCTGCATCTGTGCTGAGCCCTGGCCACAGGGAGGTAGGTGGGTGTCTTGGGAGGACACAGAAAGTAAGATCAATGTCTGAGAACCACTTGGGGACTCTGGAGAAAGGAATGGAAGAGTGTGACATGTCCTGAGCAGTGCAGTGTGGGTAGGGTGGTCTGGGGCTCTGGGAGGGGTGGAGGCCTGAGCAGAAGAGAGAGATTGTGACAGACTTCCTGACAGCTCAGAATGGTTGCCTGGTTACCTTGTTGCCTTGTGCTGCCTAGTAGGTGGTTGGTTTGGGGGCTCAAGCCAGGATTGTTAGGCAAGTGAGCAGATTGTGATGGGACACTTCTTCTTTTGACATGTCCTTGTCCTCACATCAGCGGCATGGTTGATCTAGCTCTGAATCAGGATGGGAGATGTCTGCGGCTTTCATGGGGCATCGGCTGATGTTGATCCTCCCCCCAGAGTCCAGGTGGCAGTGTACAGGAAGGAACACACCTGGGTCCACAGGCATGAACATCTGGGAAATGGGAGCCCTCACCAGTGCGCACAAGGCACCCTGCTTTTTGCCTGATATCCACCAAGGATCATCCGACTGCCAGGTGAGAAGCCAGTGCTGGGCTCAATGGCCCCTGAGGTAGGTGGTACTCTGCTTCATGGCATCTGTCAAAGTTCCCCTGTGCCCATGGTCACAGGTGTCAGCACACACAGGAGAAGCCTGGCAACTATAGTGGTTACCAGAGTGGGTGGCGTTATGCACAGAACTGCAAGGTCTTCCAGGGGGCATGGCTATACTCTTGGTGTGTTTGTAAGGCTCCTACCCTATGGTCTAGATTGGACTGAGGGTTTCTGTTGAGTTCCCTGTTGGTAGCCTACAGGAACAGCTCCTCTCAACCATTCTCCAGCCCACAAGCCATTCAGGGGCTGCCGTGTGTCCTAAGTGGTGTGTGTGTCAGGGAGGTGCATTGTGTCCCAGGAGTCCTCCTGACCTGTGCCTGCCTCCTCCTTCACATCTCCCCTCTTCACCCCATCCTACCTCATCCTCCCATATACGTACCTCTCAAAACCCCCGTGGTCTCACCATGTATATAAGCAGGCATGCAAGCTTATACCGGATTCCCTGTGGGAAATCCTGCAGCCTGCCCAGAAATGCATCTCAGGCCTGTCTAGGAATAAAGGCTTGATGGCCATGCTAGAGTCTTGTAACAGCCTGTTGCTTTTATTGACTCTGCAAGGTCTGAGGGAATGTGCCCATCACCTGCTGTTCCTTCCATCTCCTGTGCACTGCTCTGATCAAGATGAATTATTTTAATGATCTCGGCTTCAGTTCCCCTGCAATTCTGCAGGTGGTAGTATGTGTCCTGATAAGAAGGTGCACTGTTCTTGGATGGACAGGGAGGATGCAGTTCTCCTGAGCTCTTCTTGGGCCAGGAGACATATAGGAAGAAGCAGGGTCATTGTAACCCACGGCCAATACCGAACGCCACAGGACTTGCCTAGCAGGACTCTGCAAGCACAGCCTCCAGATCCTCTCTAGATGGCCATGTTGGCCAGGGTGACTGGACGTCTCTACACAGGACCTGCATCAGGGGCTGCATCTAAGTTTATGTGGAAAACAGCTCCTGTCTGGCTGCCCTTGTTTGTGCACAAGGCCACTCTTGCACCCCCATAGTTTTGATAGTGGAGTCTCCTGTACAACCAGAGCTGGCTTAGCTCACTTCTCGGACACAGACACACACAAATACACACACACACATATATACACACACACACACACACAGGCATACACATAGGCACATAGGCATGCACACGCGTGCGCGCACACACACACACACACACACACACACACACACACACACACAAACACAGGCTACTCAGTTTCTCTGGACAGTGATCAGGATCTCAGAAACAGAAAGCCTTCCTGGCCAAATGTCCATTTTATTTACTGAACCCCTCCCCTGCCCTCCTCAATCTCTCTTAGTACCCTCCTATTCTGTCCCCCCTCTCTATCTATCTATGTATCTATCTATCTGGGAGCTGTGCTACAGGTGGAGCTGGGGAACCCTGATGTGTCCAAAAGGGAGTGATATCCCAGAACCCTACAAGGCAAGGGAACAATATCATGGTCATATGCAACCTTGCTGTGTGTACCTAGTAGGCCAGGACCCGAGGCAGTGTTGTGATTTGTGGTGAATCTTAACAGAAGCAGCCAGAAGAACTTGTGGACTGAAGAATGTTCTATAGATTCCAGGCAGTCAGCTTACCATCCAGGCCAGGTACACTATGAAGCCTCTTCACTTCGATGCCCAGCATGCATACAGGCAACATGTTGGTGGCTTCTGCTTACTGGCTAGCTCACCTGGCCTACTAGGGATAAGAGGTTCAGGGCATGACAAGGCCCCTATCCTGTCCTTCCCTGCACTGTCCAGGGATCTCAAGTGGAAAAATAAAGAAGGACCTGGTGCCAGAGTCTGGGGTCTTATAAGCCTGGGATGTAGGTGTGTGTGTGTGTGTCTCTCTATCTGGGTGTGTGTGTCTCTCTGTGTGTGTGTGTCTCTGTGTGTGTGTATGTGTCTGTGTGTGGGTGTGTGTCTATGTGTGTGTTGATTCTATGTGTGTCTCCTGGAAGGGAATCAAGGATGTGAGAGTCCAGAGGCAAGTCCATAAAGAACCCAGTGTGTAGCAATTATTATGGTGTTTAGGTCAGAGGTGATCATCAGAAGGACAGGATGGAATGTATAGGAAGCACTCTAGGGCTTCACCTCTGTGGCCCAAACACAAGGTCTGCAGTTTTCCAGGGTGGCTGGGTTGAGCTCGTGAAGTTCCATGAGACTTGGTGCTTGGGACCAGTTAAGTGACAACCACATGGAAGGTGACAGGACCATTCCTTGGGGGTCCCCTGCCAGCCTGGCACCTCTGAGCATTCAGAGCAGGCCCAATCCCGATGGAACTCCTTTGGAGCATCAGAGCTCTCAGTAGGCGTCCAAAAATGAGAACTAGGAAACAATGGCAGTGGCATGGCTGTCTCGAGGATGCTGGGAGAGTGGTCTTCTCCTAGGGGCCATCCTAGAAGGTCTTGGCTAAGTGCAGCTAGGCCCCTGGAGACACTCAGTGCTACTGGAAGCAAGGCTACCTTTTTGAGAGAGACAAGCATTTGCCCAATGATCATATTCTGTATTTCACTTGGTCTCCTGGGTACTACAGCTGAAATTGTGTGGATCACAGATGGAGAGAAAGAGGTGGAGTGAGGAGGAGCAAGAGATAGACAGACAGACAGACAGACAGACAGACAGACAGACAGACAGACCGAGATAGAAATAGATACAGGCGGAGTAAGAGGAAGTGAGAGACAAGGAGTGCCAGAGGGAGGGAAAACGAGTGTCTGTAGATGATCTGTGTTTGTATTTGTGGGTGTCTTTTTCTGCAGCCTGTAGACCAGACCCATCTTCTCTAGGGAGAAATAATTTTCTGTGCTATGGTTCTGGGCCCTAGAGAGAAAGGACGTTAGTGCCTGGTGTAGTTTTTGTGTGAGGAGTCTGAGACTTTTGTTTGTAGTGGACTGAGAGATGGTTCAGTGGCTAAGAGCACTGTCTGCTCTTTCAGAGGTCCTCAGTTCAATTGCCAGCAAACGCTTGGTGGCTGATAGTCCTCTATACTGGAATCTTATGTCCTCTTCCCACAAGCTCATGCACACATAAATAGGGCATTCACAGATAAAATGAGTAAAGTCTTTTGGAAAAAAAGGTAGAAGTAGTCTCAATGTCCTTCCCTCTCATCTCATCTCCTGTACCTTACTAACCATCCTACCCTTCTTCTCAGAAAAGGGGATGCCTCACATGGACATCACCAACCATGACATCGCAAGTTGCATCATAATAGGCTCATCTTCCCATAAGGGTAGATAAGGCGGCAATGTTAGGTGATAGGGATCTAAAGGCAGGCAATAGAATCTCCATTCTCTGCTTTTGTTGGCAAGAGAATATTTGTATTCCAATTTATGAGAGTGTAATCATACAATTGAACTCTAATTACCTGTTGGTACTGCTTGTATGAAGTGAACTTCACTACTTTTTATTGGTCTATGACATCATGAATCTTTTGGTTGTAAAAACGAACTTTGAATCGATTTACCATGTGCTGTGGTTGAAATAAAACATCGTCAACACTATTGTAGGTAGACGTCCTGGTCTTTGTAATCTTTCTTTAGAAATATTTCTGTGCATCATTAAAATTTAGCAAACCATCTCACCATAGTGATTTCAAATCTATGATAGGCTACAAGTGGTCACATCTATAAAACAATAATCTACTAAAATAATAATATTTACCCATACTTGTTTGAAGTTCAAACCTTGTATTTCAGAGAAAGAAGATTATAATAGAAAAAACTTCCTATAGTACAAGTCATAGGTTCCATTTTTCTTTATATTTTCCAACTCTGGACTTTTTGATCTGATGTAATAGTGAGAAGTTATTCTAGTTTATCATTGGTCTTTACTGAGTGGATTATAATTATCTTTAGAGTGTTGAAGCAGTGTGATAGCAAGCAGGTTTGCCCATGGAACCTATTTTGTAATTGAGAGTCATGAAGCTAGATCTGAACATGAGGGAAAATCATCAAGATTTAGTCATCTATTTAAAGAGAATAACAAGAAATTGTTATCATATCTGATTACATCCCACTTTAAAAAATCTGAAAGTAAGTCTAGAGAATAATTCTAAATTAGCATAAAATGTAGGAAAGCTGTCCAGCTGTTATATGATAAAATAATGAATATTTATTTTTCACCTAGTCCAGTTAATTATTATATCATTTTATTTATTGCTATGATTTTAGTGATATTAAATAGTCATGTAATAATATATGCTCATAGTAGGAACAGAGGCACGGAGGATGTAGCTATCACAGATTTTTCTCTACTCCATTATAAAAGACATAAAGATAAGTTAGCATTGTTGACCTTAATCTATTTTGATATATCTGTATATAACTTCCCCAATTTTATCATATCAATATTCACACAGTATGAGTTGCATGTATGATATATTAATGTCACATCATATTCCAACACTGATTTCTTGATGTATGTCTTCAAAAATATCAGACTAAAAGGATAAGGAATGATCAACACTGATGATTCACAATCACACAAAGAGAGGAACTGCTGAAATGTGTCATTATTACAAACTGTCTCCAGGTAGTGACTGCTCTGAGTCTGTAGAGGCAGAAAGAATCGAGAAAAAGACAGCAGCTCTCTTACCTGCTGCAGCCTGTTGCATTTATGCTTCTTGGAAGCCCTGAGATGAACCATCCATATGCTGGCCCAGGTATTGACGTTAATGGGATGGATGGTGGTCACTTATATTCCTGTTTAACTTATAAGAGAATATGAGTGTCTGAGAATATGAACTCACCTTACTCATTAGATTTCATAAATTTCTGTTTTTACATGCTGTAGTGCCTCAATGATATTTTTAATTAAGAAATTATACATTTTCCATGATATGTTCAATTTCTTTTACTCATTAGTGTAATTTAGCTCATTTATACGACTTGCATAGAATACTTGTCAAATAAAAGTTCATTGTCATAGGTGATTTCAGTTATGAGTTTTAATAACTACAGCCAGAAGTGTGAAAGGACTATACTCTTCTGTTTTTCAACCCTATAAACTCCTGGGTCTAATTTTTTATGTATTGCCATTTTAGGAGTTATTTCACACAGTGTGACTTCTGTCTTGGCGGTAAGTGCCAATAATTTGCAGAAATTTTCTAGTGTGCAGACACAGAATATATGTTGTTGTTTCAAAGATTATCATCTATCTACAACTCCCAAGAAGATTAAAAACGAGAATTAGTGATGAAAAGAAAACAAAAAATATGTAGTACTGAGCATTTGTACTGTGGAAAAATGGCCGTTTCTTCATTAAAAAATAGCCAGAGTTGAAATAATAAGTCAAAGGTACTTTTAAAAAATTATCTCCTCCCTGGGCTCTATTCTTATTAAAAACCCCTGTCAGCTGTCTTCCACAAGATTCCATATGAAAACTTACTATCTTAACCAGTTTTGACCAGAGAAACTTCTCTCAACTTGACACTGTGGAATTACTTGGGATTGAGAGTTGTACAAGATTCATACTTTATTGCAATGAAACACAGGTCTAGTGGGACCAGCACGACCACAAATCTCACTGAAAATACATAGTGAAAATTAGTGGTTCATTCATATAGCATTAGAAGCATATTGCACTATTGAATTGGGCTTCATGAAAATAAGGTCTGTTACATAGGAGGAAATGAATGGGACCATAGGCAGTTTCCCTCATTTTCCTACTTTTCATATGCAGACTTCTGGTCCCCTACTTTTCCACACTCGTATTTAGCATGAGAACATCTGGTACTGTAATATTGTTTTCAGTGTACACTTGGTCAAAATTTAACTACTCCGTAAAGACTTGCACATCCATATCATAGTCACTAGTCCTAAAATCCCTATAGCATTCAAAGCCAGAAGGAATCCAGATCTTGTGCTAGTATAATCAGACTTGCCTAATTCAAGCCCTGATAATAAAACCATAGAAGCACACAGTGTGCATCAGCAAGATAATTTTGTGTCAGGGTAGTGTTTTCCACGGAAAATTTAGTTGGTCTTAAACAAGGTATACCTCTGGCCCTGTGTTGTGCCAACCACACAACTTAGCTACCTAGCATAAGCCTACGGAGTTGTAATTCACTACCTTTGTCAATTTTAACAAGAGGATGTTCTAAAACCTACAGAGTGTGCCATGGTCTGGTGGTTGAAGTTTGTATAGGATTCTCATTTCCATGGTCCTGGGATTACAGCTCTTGTGGAATTGGAAGCATATCAATGCTCAGGGACTGTACATGTATAAAGATGAATAGAACTACATGTTTAGCAAGAAGAGAGGCCAAATCCACAGATTCTAAAAAGAGGCAGTGCCTCAGTCCTGTCACTATGCAGGTGTAAAATCCTAACATGAAATTTGTTGAAAGAACTCCTGCTGACATCTCTAATTCAAGCTCAAGATTGACCCACAATTCAATCAGTCTTCCTTCCTGATACTGATGCTCATGGTCTCACATAATTTAGAAGACAGAAGTATGAAGTAGAACAGCTTCCAGAATCCAATAAGAAACCTGCTTCATCAACAAATGCCTACTAATCAAGGGCTTAAAACTTTGTTGATAATTGGTACCTAGTGGAAAATCCATCATGTCGAATCTCCATCTGAGAACTTGAGTTTCCCAAACTAAAGTTAATAATCTCTGGGGCAAAGAAATCCTCCATGAAACATTAAACAGTTTACCTATAGCCTCAGCTTGTTTCATCAACTAACATATCGTGGGAGGTAGTTCCAGAGCCAGGCTACCTTCTGAGGCATTGATTATGGCTTACAAATCAACATTTCATCATCTATGACTATGTTTTAGGAGCAATTTTTATCTGTACTTGGGTTGAACAAATATCTCATATGAACTTAGGTCATTTGTGTTTGAATTATCTTACATAATATGAACTATTTGTACACACATAGGAATATTAATTCATCTGTTTTAATCACATATATACCTTGATATGTTTGAAGTTAAATATAAACCTTACAAAATTTAGTTAATTGGATCATTTAAAGTAAATACCGCTGGTTAATTTATAATATTGATGAATCCCCCATTAATGAATCCATTCATAATATACTACACTTATTTAAATGACCTATACCATAATATTTCAGTAGTTTTTTGTATGGCCATTAAGATAACGTTTATAGGTAATTTTTGGTTTAAATTTTATCAATAGAATCCCCAGAGTAAACATCCATTGTGTCCCAATTACATAGAATCACACTTAGCATTGTAAAGAGGAAGGAACATTATGTATAACTAGGGAGGAGGCATATTTGACTCATCTTGGTAGCTACAGATTCTTTATGGGAGCAATATTTTAGACCAAACTCCTATAAAGGATAATGTGACGATGGAACATATTTCACATACTCTATTACCATAAACATATCGACCAGAGAAAGATTTGTCCTCTTAAAGCCTTAATCCCATCTTCCCACAATGGATCCAAATGGCAATGCCTTTTCCCACAAAACACATACCCTCAGGTCTCACTATACTCCGTATTTCCTCTGCTCCTCAGATATTCTCTTCCTAATGATTGTCTTGTAATTTTTCGACATGGATCAAATTTGGGTTTTTTTTGTGAGATATTTTTGTTGGCATTATGAACAGTATAATTAATGATATGAACAACAACATCACAGCATGTAGTGAATATTAATAACAGCAATGCAGAATTAATAGAACAGAGGTATAATATATTTATTAATAATCATGAAAAATAAGGGATTAGCTTCAGATTTAAAAGTATCTATAATATATAATCCATGAAAAGCAGAAAGACTTCCAAGAAAATAAACTTCATATAGAATATATCTTAAACTTTCCAGTATTCTACCATAATAAACTATATAGAACATTATGTAACAGGCTTGTCTTAGCATAGATATTAGTACTATTATCCTGGATTAAATCCGTACATTTTAAAACATTATTTCTTTATTTAGTTTTTATATGAATTCTTTAGCACAACTAATCAATGGCATCAGATTAAAATAGCAAGAAGCAGTCTTTCCTTTTTTATTTTCCAAATAACTATGTAATAAAAATATAAGGAGTATGTTGTGGTAAAACTTTTCCAACTCCTACCAAGTATTAGGATTCCTGGTATGGGTTCTTTGAGAATAGCTATGATTTCAATGTTGTTTAAATACTTACAAGCATTTTTCTCACTTAAAAACCATTTTTCTCAAAGGAACTCTGGGATAGTAATTCCCTACAAAGTTAGACTCTTTAGGAAATATCTATGTGCTCTAATGTTTTAGCTTGTCCTAAAGTAGTGTGCCTCCAGTTGGCATGATTTGTTGTCTTTGAAGATATGATTTCTGGGTAAAGGACATTACATGCATTACATTAATAAGGTATGACTTGGGTATGTATTCTGTGGTGGGCTTGAAGAGTTTAGGACTCCCAAAATTGTTTCCTATATTAAACTTATAAGGTTGCTTTCTAGTATGGATTCTTTAAAGAAGTTGGAGAGCTGATGACAGGGTAAAACACTTGCCACAGTCTTTACATTTGTAATTTTTATTTCCAGTGAGGTTTCGGTAGTGAATTGGATGACTTGAGGAGGTGGTAAAGGGTTTCCCACACTCTATATCTGTAAAGTTTTTCTCAGGTATGGATTCTTTGATGAACTTGGAAAGGTGAGGATGAAGTAAAGAATTTCCCAGATTTACTATATTTGTAAGGTGTGTCCCCAGTATGAATTCAGTTGTGAGCTTGAAATGATGAGTACTATGTAAATGATTTACCACCCTTATTATATTTATATGATTTGTCTCAGCGATTGGTTCTTTGATGACTTTGGAAAGATGAATATTGCATAAAGGATTTCCCACACTCATTACAGCTGTAAGGTTTTTCTCGAGTATGGATTCTTTGATGAACTTTAAGATTTGAGGACATTGTAAATTATTTCTCACAGTTATTACATTTATATGGTTTGTCTCACATATGAATTATTTCATGAATTTGGAGATTTGAGTACTGGGTAAATAATTTCCCACACTCATTATATTCATAAGGTTTAGCTCCAGTATGGATTCTTTGATGACGTTGGAGAGTTGAAGACTGAGTAAAGGATTTCCCACACTCATTACATTTGTAAGGTTTATCTCCAGTATGGATTCTTTGATGACGTTGTAGAGTTGAAGAGAAAGTAAAGGATTTCCAACACTCATTACATTTGTAAGGTTTATCTTCAGTATGAATTCTTTGATGACATTGGAGAGTTGAAGATAGAGTAAAGGATTTCCCACACTCATTACATTCATAAGGTTTAGCTCCAGTATGGATTCTTCGATGACATTGGAAAGTTGAAGACTGAGTAAAGGATTTCCCATACTCATTACATTTGTAAGGTTTATCTCCAGTATGGATTCTTTGATGACATTGGAGAGTTGAAGTTAGAGTAAAGGATTTCCCACAGTCATTACATTTGTAAGGTTTATGTCCTGTATGGATTCTTTGATGACGTTGGAAATTTGAAGACTGAGTAAAGGATTTCCCACACTCTTTACATTTTTAAGGTTTATCTCCAGTATGGATTCTTTGATGACATTGGAGAGTTGAAGACTGAGTAAAGGATTTCCCACACTCATTACATTTGTAAGGTTTATGTCCTGTATGGATTCTTTGATGACATTGGAGAGTTGAAGAGCAAGTAAAGGATTTCCCACACTCATTACATTTGTAAGGTTTATTTCCAGTATGGAGTCTTTGATGACTTTGGAGAGTTGAAGAGCAAGTAAAGGATTTTCCACAGTCATTACATTTATAAAGGTTTTCTCCAGTATGGATTCTTTGATGATGTTGGCATCCCATATGTATTCTTTGTTGACCTTTAGGTTCCTTACATAATATTTTCCTATTTCTGTGCAGAATAGAATTGTATTTCAATACTTGTTGTGAACTTTTCCTTTGCTGAGCCTCCAATTGTGAAATTATGAGTGGCACAGACTGAGTTCTCACAGGAGTAGCCAGAGCTTCTTGATCTTTTGTTTCAGAAATGAAACAAATGTATTTTTCACACAGATCATTTCCATAATGACCTGTTTTATGAACTACACTGTCATGTGAATATTCCCAGAACTTCTTTCTATCCAGCTCTGAAAGGCCATTCCAAGCAAATATTCTTGGTATTTCTTTCAGGAAAGAATCATGGGTACACTCCTTTGGGAATTGCTTCTTGGTATGGTTAGAAGACAAAACTGAACAAATGAAAGCATATCATTATCTGTTATTTCAGATGCATATTAATGTAATATAGGTATATATTTCATAAACTAGCATCAAACTGGGGATCATAGCAAAATGGTACAACACAGAACTACAGCAATTTTTTTCCAAGGAAACGAATGTCCTGATCATAATGGATGTTAGAAGATATCTCATGAAACTATCATATATTTTGTAATATATGTTAATTTCTTCATTAAGTATTCATTGGAACAAGAAGAACACTATGATGGGCAGATCTGGGCCCAGGGGTTCTGCTCGATATATGGCACCAACCAAGGACAACATGTGTAGTCATCATCAAACCCCTACCCAGACCTAGCCTCGGGACAGAAAATAATCCACAGTTAAGTGGAGACTGGGTACTGATTTTCACATGAACTCTGGTGCCCCTTATTTGGCCATGTCCCCCAGATTTGGAGAACTGATGGCACTCAGAGGAAGGATAGCAGACTACCAAAAAGAAATTTGATAACCTAGCATCATATTCAAGGGGAGGAGGTCCCCATTAGTCCACAGTCATAGTGATGGGGAATAGAGTGAAAGCAGGTGGAAGGGAGGAATGGGAGGATGCATGGGATTGGATAGCAATTGAGATGTAATATGAATGATTTTATTTTTCAATAAAAAAACAAACAACACGGCATTCCAGGATTTTGACGACCAATAAGCCACATATCTGAGCTACTCAGAGGAGACCAGGGACATAAATGGAGCAACAGATTGCTGGACATTGAGAACTGTAGGTGAGTGGGGCCCCAAATGCCGCAGACCAAACAGGGGGCCTACCCCATGGGACAAGCAACATCCCGGAGGTGCTAAACGCACTCCGCAAACTCTGGAACGGAAACCATATGAAAACTGCAGCCTGCATATAAAGTACAGACTCGCTGTTTGAGGAGGGCATTTTCCAGAATCCCCAGCCAGAGGAGTCTCAGTAAAGAGGGTGAATCTTCCCTAGGATTCCTCCTTCCACACCACACCAAACTGCAGAGGTCACCCACCTAGGCCGTTTGGAAGCACAGGCTGCAGGACCCAACAGAGACAGCTAAAGTGGGACTGCAGCTCGCTGGCCATCTGGGGCCCAACCTAACACCGATCACAGCGGACTGAGCCTGTAAACAGCAGCAGTGAGAAATCAGCTTGGATTGCACCCACAGACCTATCGGGAGACATGGGTCTTGCCTAGAGCGATAGCTGAGCATCAGAGTCTGGTGGGAAGATCTGGTTCTGAGGGAGGGAAACCCAGAGCTCTGCAACCCTATTGTTTCTACCCAGCCGGGCTTCAAGGCACTGGCCCTGCACTCCTTGAACGAGAGAGCCTACCTGGGGCTTTCTACTTAATGATGCATGGGTCATGGAAGAAATAAGGGAAGAAATAAATGACCTCCTGAAATTCAATGAAAATGATGGAACAACATACCCAAATTTGTGGGACACATTGAAAGCAGTGCTAAGAGGAAAATTCATAGCACTAAGTGCCTTTAAAAAGAAAATGGAATCATCCCACATAAACAACTTAACAACACATCTGGAAGGTCTAGAAAAAAAAGAAGCAGAAACACCCAAGAGGAGTAGAGTCTAGAAATAATCAAACTCAGGGCTGAAATCAATAAATTAGAAACAAAGAGAACAATCCAAAGAATCAACAAAATCAAGAGCTGGTTCTATGAGAAAATTAACAATATAGACAAACCGTTAGCCAATCTAACTAAAAGACAGAGAAACACTATCCAAATTAACAAAATCAGAAATGAAAAGGGAGATAAAACAACAGACACCGAAGAAATACAAAAAATTGTAAGATGCTACTTCAAAGGCATTTATGCCACAAAATTTGAAAATTTAAAGGAAATGGACAAATTTCTCAACTGATTCCATTTACCAAAATTGAACCAAGACCAGATATACAAATTATATAGCCCTATTTCGCCTATAGAAATAGAAGCAAGCATTGATAGTCTCCCAACAAAAAAAAAGCCCAGGGACAGATGGTTTCAGCACAGAATTCTACCAGTCCTACAAAGAGGAGCTAATACCGATAGTATTCAAGCTATACCGAAAGAGAGAAATGGATGGAACATTACCAAATTCCTTCTTTGAGGCCACAGTCATATTGATACCTAAACCTCACAAAGACCCAACAAAAAAAGAGAATTTCAGACCAATACCTCTTATGAACATTGATGCAAAAATACTCAACAAAATACTCGCAAAGCGAATACAACAGCATATCAAAGACATCCTTCACCATGACCAGGTAGGATTCATTCCAGGCATGCAGGGATGGTTTAACATACCGAAATCCATCAATGTAATCCATCATATAAACAAAATGAAAGAGAAAAATCACATGATCATCTCTTTAGATGCAGAAAAAGCATTTGACAAAATCCAACACCCATTTATGTTTAAAGTTCTGGAAAGATCAGGAATACAAGGCACTTTTCTAAACATCATAAAGGCTATATACAGCAAACCAATAGCCAACATTAAATTAAATGGAGAGATACACAAGGAAATCCCTCTAAAATCGGGTACCAGACAAGGCTGCCCACTTTCCCCATACCTCTTCAATATAGTTCTTGAAGTTCTAGCCAGAGCAATAATACATCAAAAGGAGATCAAGGGGATCCAAATGGGAAAGGAAGAAGTCAAATTATCCCTATTTGCAGATGATATGATAGTGTATATAAGTGACTCCCAAAATTCTACCAGAGAACTCCTACAGCTGATAAACACCTTCAGCAAATTGGCAGGATACAAAATAAACTCAAAAAAGTCAGTAGCTTTCTTGTATACAAATGACAAACAGGCAGAGGAAGAAATTAGGAAAACTACTCCCTTCACGATAGCCATAAGCAATATAAAATACCTAGGAATAACCCTAAGCAAGCAAGTGAAGGACTTATTTGAAAAAAACTTTAAATCTCTGAAGAAAGAGATTGAAAATGACATCAGAAGATGGTGGGATCTACCTTGTTCGTGGATCGGGAGAATTAACATAGTAAAAATGGCCATTTTACCAAAAGCAATTTACAGATTCAATGCAATCCCTATCAGAATACCTACAAAATATTTTGAAGATATCGAAAGAACAATTCTCAACTTCATATGGAGAAACAAAAAGCCCAGAATAGCAAAAAACAATCCTATACAATAAAAAATCCTCTGGAGGAATCTCCATACCTGATCTCAAGCTGTACTATAGAGCAACAGTAATTAAAACAGCATGGTAATGGCACAGCAATAGGCTAGTGGATCAATGGAATTGAACTGAAGACCCAGAGATGAATCCACACACATTTGGTCACTTGATTTTTGAGAAAGAAGCCAAATCCATTCAATGGAAAAACGACAGCATCTTCAACAAATGGTGCTGGTCTAAATGGATGTCTACATGTAGAAAAATGCAATTAGACCCCTATTTGTCACCATGCACAAAAATCAAGTCCAAGTGGATTAAAGACCTCAACCTAAAACCAGAGACATTAACCCAATTAGAGGAAAAAGTGGGGAAGAGTCTGAAACACATAGGTACAGGAGACAACTTCCTGAATAGAACACCAACAGCCCAGGCCTTAGCATCAACAATTAATAAATGGGACCTCATGAGGCTGAGAAGCTTCTGTAAGGCAGGTGACACTGTCAAGAGAACAAAGCGACAACCTACAGACTGGGAAAAGATCTTCACCAACCCTTCATCTGACACAGGTCTAATATCCAAAATATATAAAGAACTCAAGAAATTAAACACTACCAAACCAAATAACCCAATAGAGAAATGGGGCTCAGAACTAAACAGAGAATTCTCAACAGAGGAATATCAAATGGTGGAGAAACACTTAAAGAAATACTCGACCTCCTTAGTCATCAGAGAAATGCAAATCAAAACGACACTGAGATTCCATCTTACACCCATCAGAATGTCTAAGATCAATAATTCAACTGACACCACATGCTGGCGAGGATGTGGAGAGAGAGGAACACTCCTTCATTGCTGGTGGGAATGCAAACTAGTACAACCACTTTGGAAATCTATCTGGCGCTTTCTCAGAAAGATGGAAATAGGGCTTCCTCAAGACCCAGCTATTCCACTCCTTGGAATATACCCAGAGGATGCACTACCACACAACAGGGACATATGCTCAACCATGTTCATAGCTGCCTTATTCATAATAGCCAGAACCTGGAAACAACCTACGTGTCCATCAGTAGAAGAATGGATAAAGAAACTGTGGTATACTTACACTATGGAATACTACTCAGCTATTAAAAACAAGGAATTTCCGAAATTTGTGGACAAATGGATTGAACTAGAAATTGTCATAATGAGTGAGTTCACCCAGAAGCAAAAAGAGTCAAATGGTATATACTCACTTATATCGAGACACTAGGCCAAGGGGTACGCCCCCATGATAAACTTTACCTACCAAGAAAGTGGGTCAGAGGGGAGAAAATCCTATTGAGACTTTAGGGGTGAGAAGCCTGGAAGAATGAGGAAATAGAAGGATCCAGTGGGTCCTGGAAAAATACAGGCTGGTCTGGGCCCTCTAGTCCTCCTCAAACTATGGCACCAGCCAAGGAAAATATAGCAGTAAACTTCGAACCCCTACCCAGTCTAGCCCATGGACAGGACATTCTCCACCGTTCAGTGGAGAAGGGGATCTGACTTTCACACAAACTCTGGTGCCCCATATCGGACCATGTCCCTTGGATGGGGAGGCCTGGTGGCACTCAGAGGAAAGATAATAAGTCACCAAGAAGAGACTTGATACCCTAGGAGCATATACAGGGGGAGGAGGTCCCCCTCAGTCACAGACATAGGGGAAGGGAATAGAGGGGGAAACGGGAGGGAAGAAATAAAGGGAGGATACAAGGGATGGGCTAACAATTGAGATGTAATATGAATAAATTAATAAATAAATTAATTAATTAAAAAAAGGCTATATACAGCAAACCAAGAGCCAACATTAAATTAAATGGAGAGATACTCAAGGAAATCCCTCTAAAATCGGGAACCAGACAAGGCTGAACACTTTCCCCATATCTCTTCAATACAGTTCCTGAAGTTCTAGCCAAAGCAATAAGATAACAAAAGGAGATCAACGGGATCCAAATGAAAAAGGACGAAGTCAAATTATCCCTATTTGAAGATGATATGATAGTGTATATAAGTAACCCCCTAAATTCCATCAAAGAACTCCTACAGCGATAAACACCTTCAGCAAATTGGCAGGATACAAAAAAAAAACTCAAAACAGTCAGTAGCTTTCTTGTATACAAATGACAAACAGGTAGAGGAAGAAATTAGGAAAACTACTCCCTTCAAGATAGCCACAAACAATATAAAATATCTAGGAGTAACTCTAACCAAGCAAGTGAAGGACTTATTCGAAAAAAAACTTCAAACCACTGAAGAAAGAGATTGAAGATGACATCAGAAGTTGGAGCGACTTTCCTTGTTCATGGATTGGGAGAATCAACATAGTTAAAATGGCCATCTTACCGAAAGCAACTTACAGATTCAACGCAATCCCTATCAAGATACCTACAAAATATTTTGAAGATATTGAAAGATCAATTCTCAAATTCATATTGAAAAACAAAAAACCCTGAATAGCAAAAACAATCCATTACAATAAAATATCCTCTGGAGGAATCTCCATACCTGATCTCAAGCTGTAGTATAGAGCAAAAGTAATTAAAACAGCATGGTACTGGCAAAGCAATAGGCTGGTTGATCAATGTAATCGAATCGAAGACCCAGAGATGAATCCACACACATTGGCTCACTTGATTTTTGACAAAGAAGCCAAATCTATTCAATGGAAAAATAATAGCATCTTCAACAAATGGTGCTGGTCTAACTGGATGTCTACATGTAGAAAAATGCAATTAGACCCTTGTTTGTCACCATGCACAAAACTCATGTCCAAGTGGATTAAATATCTCAACTTAAAACCAGAGACATTAATTCAGTTAGAGGAAAAAGTGGGGAAGAGCCTGGGACACATAGGTACAGGAAACAACTTCCTGAACAGTACATCAACAGCCTGGGCCTTAATGTCAACAATTAATAAATGGGACCTCATGAGGCTGCGAAGCTTCTGTAAGTCTGGAGACACTGTCAAGGGAACAAAGCGACAGCCTACAGAATGGGAAAAGATCTTCACCAACTCTTCATCAGACAAAGGTTTAATATCCAAAATATATAAAGAACTCAAGAAATTAAACACCACAAAACCATACAACCCAATTGTGAAATGGGGCTTGGAACTTAACAGAGAATTCTCAACAGAGGCATATCAAATGGCCAAGAAACACTTAGAGAAATGCTCGTCCTCATTAGTCTTCAGAGAAATGCAAATCAAAATGACACTGAGATTCCATCTTATACCCATCAGAATGGCTAAGATCAAAAACTCTAGCGACCCCATATGCTGGCGAGGATGTGGAGAGAGAGGAACACTCCTTCATTGCTGGTCGGAATGCAACCTAGTACAACCACTATGGAAATCTATCTGGCACTTTCTCAGAATAATGGGAATAGGGCTTCCTCAAGACCCAGCTATTCTACTCCTTGGAATATACCCAGAAGATGCACTACCACACAACAGGGACATATGCTCAACCATGTTTATAGCTGCTTTATACATAATAGCCAGAACATGGAAACAGCCTAAGTGTCCCTCAGTAGAAGAGTGGACTAAGAAACAGTGGTACATTCAAACTATGGAATACTACTCAGCTATTAAAAACAAGGAATTCCAAATTTGTGGACAAATGGATTGATCTAGAAATTATCATAATGAGTGAGTTCACTCAGAAGCAAAAAGAGACAAACGGTATATACTCACTTATATCAAAACACTAGTCCAAGGGACACGTACCATGAAAAATTTTACTTACCAGGAAAGTGGGTCAGAGGAGAGGTCATCCTATTGAGACTTTAAGTGAGAGTAGTATAGAAGAATGGTGAAATAGTAGGACCCACAGGGTCCTGGAAACCTACAAGAAGAACTTTATGACATTCAGATGCGGGTCCTGGATTCCTCCTCAAACTAAGGCACTAGCCAAAAAGAATATAGGCAGTAAACTTCGAACCCCTACCAAGACCTAGCCGACGAACATGATATTTTCCACCGTTGAGTGAAGAGTGAGATCTGACTCTCACACGAACTCTGGTGCCCCTTTTCTGACAATGTCCCCTGGATGGGGTGGCCTGACGGCACTCAGAGGAGGGATAGCAAATTACCAAGAAGAGACTCGATATCCTAAGAGCATATATAGGGGGAGGATGTCTCCCTCAATCACAGACATAGGAAAGGGGAGAAGGGGGGAAGTGGGAGGGAGGGAAGAGTGGGAGGAAACAGAGGAAAGGCTAACAATCGAGAAATAATACAAATAATTTATTAAAAAGTCTGTAACAGTGACTCGGGGTTCGCCTCCTCCCTCCCTCCCGAGTGAATGTCAAGGCCCTGTGACGCGCGTCAGCAGTAAACCTTCTGCCTTTGCATGAAACAAACAAACAAAAAGAAAACAAAACAAAACAACGCAAATAAAGTATTAATTGGAACAGA
This sequence comes from Acomys percivali, assembly GCA_907169655.1. Taxonomy (NCBI): domain Eukaryota; kingdom Metazoa; phylum Chordata; class Mammalia; order Rodentia; family Muridae; genus Acomys; species Acomys percivali. The sequence goes on along the minus strand of CAJRSG010021514.1, from coordinate 19,652 downwards.
TAATGTCAAACAAAATTGTTGTAACTATCACACATGAAAAGAAACATACTCTTCACTGTGACACTCAATTAACTATATGGACACCAATCATTATCCTAAATACATGAACAAATTAATGAACGAAATGAGCAACTACAGAACTTATTTCAGTTTTTCCTCTGAATGCAAGATTTATCAATGATTTTAAAATCGAAGAGAATATTAATAAGATCACAAGAGAAAACATGATAAAAATTTTAGTGTACCATTTAAAATCCATGCCCAGTACATGAAAAAAAAATGGTTTCAAAATTTTCAAAAACATTAAGGAATATTCACTAAGACTAATAAGATCTTTAGAAACCAAGGAATTCTTAATAAGTTAAACATCTTTATGTCCCTAAAATCAAATTTGAATCCACAGTAATATATATATATATATATATATATATATATATATATCTTTATTTTAAATTAAAATATGAAGTTCCAGACCTGACATTTGAACAGTCAAGCATAACTTAAAATAAATTTTTATTGAAGTGAAAATTCACTACATTTACCACTGCTTCTTCGCTCCAGCGTCACTCAGGTAACATTCTATGGTCCCTACTCTCATTCTCATGTTAAAAACATGTTTTACTTAGAATTTGCTTCTATGTCTTCATGTTTCTGGTGTGTGTGTGTGTGTGTGTTTGTGTGTTTGTGTGTGTGCAGATATATGGATATGTGTACTTACAAGTACATAAAAAGTCCTCTGTATGTGTTCTTCTTTTTTATCTTTGTATATTGTTTCATATATATGAACACTATTCTTTAGAAAATCCAGACTGCAGATGAAATGTAATATAATGGGAGAAATGTGGAGTAGTTACTCAACTAGAAGGGAACAAACGATAAATATAAAAGAAGAAATAATTTTGACAAATATATAAAAAGTAGCAATCAAAGATGTTGCTACAAGGCATGCATGGTGTGTGAGAAGCAGGGACGGAGAGAGAGTGGACCAAGTGTGTAGCCAAGTTGTGGACTCTGAAACAGCATTGCTTGTATTTCCTGGATAAGAGGAGGCATCCTAGGAGCTATGGGCACATCAACCAAGCTGCATATGGCTGATACCCAGGTTCAAGAGGCACACTGTCCCAGGTTTTAGTCACCCAGTACCTTCCAGCTTACCCAAACCTGGGTTACAAAAACACATGGCTGCAGCTAGATAAAACATTTTCTGGGAACCAGGGACATGGTTTGAGCGTCTGGCCTGCAGTTCTAATTTTCTTAATGTTAATATCTGCTGGACAATAGGAGTAGACAGGGTATCATTCCAAAATGGAGGCCTCCAGCAAGCATAGAATCTGAGAATCAGGAGCTCAGTGAGTGCAGAGCACGCAGTTGGCTGCTCAGTGGAGCCTACCCCAAAATGCCATCAATCTCTCATGTCCCCTAGAGAAACAATGGTATCCAAGTTGCAAGAAGGAACAGTTCTATACTCTGGCCTTCTGAATACTCCTGGAATTCTGAGAAACACACCAGCCTATTTTTCACAGTACTAATAGCCATCTTGAAGGGACCTGCCAGATCTGAGAACCACACATGTCAGACCCTTATCCCAATCACCTGACTATAGATCCAACTGGGACACAGCCTGATGTAAAACGATACAGGCTATTGGAGGAGATCCAGATCCCAGCATAGGACCAATGGCTCTTCCTGCATGCTCTAGAAGCCAAGGATATCCAGGAACAATCAGCCAAAGCAAGGAACAACCAGATGGCTAAAGGGCAGCAAATCCTATGGGAATATGGCACCAACACATTCCAACTACCCTAATAAAACATGCCCTGAACATACAAACACAACTGAAACTCAGGAAAATGGCCTTAAATCTATGATTATGAATACAATAGAATCCTTTCAAAAAGGTATAAATAAACCCATACAAGAAATATAGGAAAATATGATAAAACATGTGAAGGACATTAATAAAATGGTTCAAGACCTGAAAAGAAAATAGACTAAATAAAGTAAACACAAACTGATGAAAAAAATGGAATTGGGAAACTTAAAATTACAACAGAAAATGCAGAGTTAAGCATCACCAACAAAATATGAGTGATGGAGGAAATAATCTCAGGCACAGAAGACACAATTGAAGAAATAGATACATCTGTCAAAGAAAATATTAAATTGAAAATAGTTCCTTACCCAAAACATCCAACAAATCAAGGACATGAGGAAAAGACAAAACCTAAGTGTAAGTATAATAGGTATAGACAAAAAAGTAGATGACAAGCTCCAAGACCAGAAAATATTTTTAACAAAATTGAAAAAGAAATTTTCTCCAACCTAAACAGAGAGATACATTGTAACATACAAAAGGCTTACAACGGAAAAAATATATTCGACCAGAAAAGAAATTCCTCTTGAAACAAATTGGTCGAATCCTGCTTTGAGAAGGGGAAATAAGTACAATTTGTCAACCAAGCTAGAACCCATTTGTGGTACTAGATATATGGAGAGGGGAAAATAAGGGTATGTATATATGTATGTATATATGTGTATATATATAATATATATATATATATATATATAAACATTGGATATATTAATCATATGTTATGCCAAATCTTCGGGAAAAGTTATTAGCACAAACCCAATTCCATGATCAAATCCATTTAGGTACTATTCTTTCTTCTCTCTCTATTTCTATCTCTCTCTATGTCTCTCTCTCTCTCTCTGTGTGTATGTGATATATATATATATATATATATATATATATATATATATA
>CAJRSG010021514.1:0-16878 GCA_907169655.1 Acomys percivali | reverse complement strand
ATATATATATATATATATATATATATATATATATATATAGAGAGAGAGAGAGAGAGAGAGGGAGGGAGATATCATGACATTGAGTTAATGAGGAAAGACCTGTTAGTATGGAAAATGTGAAAGAGAGAAAGACTAAGTGCAAAATATATGATATGAAATCAATTTAAAGGCATAAGTAATGGAAACCCGCAAATAATTAATCAGTCATGTAAAACAAAAATATTTTCAGTATTTTCAGTAATTAGAACACAAAACAATCTATTAGTTTGTCAAATATCTATAATATAATGCATTTCAGATCAACACTAATAAGGTAAAAAAGTTAAAGATCATATAAGATCCACGCTGTACTATACATTTCGTACTTTGTTCTAAAATAATTTCGTAGGCTGAAGACGTTGTCTAAACAGTCTTCAGGTCTAGAATGCTCCTTGGTTTAGAGTCCTCACATGCTGTGTCATTTTATTTCATCTTACCTGGTTCTTTTTCTTCAATCTCCTCTCTATCATCAATCCAGGGTTCTTTGTGTTGTTCAAGACACGTTAATACCTCTGCTTTTGCAACAGAAATGCCTGTGACTTCAAAAAGAAATACAGACACACCATTCTATGTAGCTGTGTACTAGCACAGGATTGTGCCAAATAGGGAAGATAGAAAAGAAGAAAGTATACATGAATGACTTACTAGTTCTCAATTCCTTTCAATACATTTTAGGCTCTTCATAACTCAACATTTTAAAATTCTGTATTTAACTTTCTTTAAAATGACATTGAAATGAAAAATTTAAGTAAAATAATAGTAAAAACGTGATAACTAAGGGATTCAATGTAGATTCACATATAAGTGCTACTGGCTACCAGCACAAAAGTTATGAAAGGCTGAATTATTATTATGCTAACTGTAAACACGAGGTTAAGGGATGTAAGAAGTTAGCTATATATAAGACAGTAATCAATACCTGTAAAAACTTATGAGATAAACTAAGCAGTGGAAGTCTAGTCAGAATATCAGCTAGTAGAAGCTTTAGACATCCCTAAGATGAAGTACCAAGCATGGAATAAAAATATTCTCACCCACAGAAACCAGGTTGTTGTAGTTGTCAAGCATGACATCTCTGTACAAAGCCCTCTGGGCAGAGTCCAGACATTCCCATTCCTCCTTGGAAAAGTTTATGGCCACATCCTTGAAAGTCAGTAGACCCTGAAAATAAAATTAACAGTATCACCTCATGCCCATTGGATAAAGTCTATGTTTGACACAAGGAAAGGTAATTTAACTATAGAAGTTGTTCTGTTATAAATAACTAATATGCGTTTTAAAACTAAATTATATTTTGAGAAAAAGACTTTTCTGTCTTCTCTGCAATGAAGCAATAGGTAAGCAGCACTGAGCTTGTGTGTGGGGACCCTTGTATGGATCAAATGACATGATCACCACACCATGAGTGTTAAAATCTGTAAACAAATGCAGGAGGAGGCAAACAAGAGGGCTGAAGAGTTAAAAGAGTCATATAAAGAGGCAGTCGAAGAATTTCAGAAAAATATAAATATCCAGATGTAGGATATCATTAAAACAGTCCAAGACATGAAGATAAAAATGGAAGCTATGATAAAGAAACACACAGAAGAAAAACGCAATCAAGAGGCATCAGCGAAGAAAGCAAGCATCTCAGAGGTGGCCTTATCTAACAGATTGCAAGAAATGGAAGAACGAATATCAGGACTTGAAGATACAATTGCAGAATGGAAACAACCATCCAGCAAAATGCTAAATTTGAAAAGTTCCTGACACAGAGCATTCATGAAATAAAAGACAACATGAAAATATGAAACTTGAGAATAATAGAGATAGAGGAAAGAGAAGGAAACCGACTCCACATCCAGAAAATATCTTTAATCGAATAATAGAAGAAAATTTCCCCCAATTTGAAGAAGGAGATGCATACGAGCATACAAGTGGCCTACAGAACACCAAATAGAATAGACTTGAAAAAAAAATCTTCCCGCCACATAATAATAACAACACAAAATATACAGAACAAGGAAAAATATTAAAAGAGGCAAGAGAAAAAGACCGATAAAAAATGAAGGCAAAACTATCAGAATTACTCCTGACTTCTCAGCAGAGACAATGAAACCCAGAAGGACCTGGACAGGGGTTCTGCAAAACCTAAGAGAACACAGATACCAGGCAAGACTACTATATCCAGCAAAATTATCAATAACCATTGATGGAGAAGACAAGATATTCCATGACAAAAACAAATTCAAACAGTACCTAGCCACAAACCCGGCTTTACAGAAGTGAATAGAAGGAAAACTCCTCCCCAACTGGTCAAACTACAACCAAAACTACATAGGAAATAGGTAATTACACCATTGCAAAATCACAACCTCACAAAATCTTGATTGTTATAAATACCAAAAATGAAGGGACTCACCAATCATTGGTCATTAATATCTCTCAACGTAAGTGTTCTTAATTCTCCAATAAAAAGACACAGACTAACGGAGTGGATGCATAGATACGACCCAACATTCTTCTGCATTCAAGAAAAACTTCTTAATCAAAGGGACAGATATTGCCTCAGAGTAAAAGGTTGGGGGAAATATTCCAAGCAAATGGTCAAAAGAAACAAGCTGGGGTAGCCATTCTAATATCTAATAAAATAGACTTACAACCAAAATTAATCCAAATAGATGAGGATGGATACGTTGTACTCATCAAAGGTAAAGTCAACCAAGAAGACATCATAATTGTGAACATCTGTGCTCCTAATACAAGGGCTCCCACATTTGTAAAAGAGTTATTAACAAAGCTTGCCCCACTCATCAATACCTACACATTAATAGTGGGAGACTTCAATACCCCACTTTCACTCAAGAATACGTCTTTGATTCAAAAATTGAGCCGAGAAATAACCTCATTAACCAATGTCATGAATCAAAATGATCCAACACATATCTATAGAACTTTCCACCCAAACACAAAGGAGTATACCTTTTTCTCAGCACCCATGGAACGTTCTCTAAAATTGATCACATAGTTGGTCACGAAGCAAACCTCAACAGATACAAGAACATTGAAATAATACCTTGTATCTTATCAGATCACCATGGTCTAAGGCTGGACTTCAACAACAAAAGAAATAACAAAAACATACTAACCCGTGGAAACTAAACAACTTTGTACTTAATGACACATGGGTCACGGAAGAAATAAGGGAAGAAATAAAAGACTTCCTGAAATTCAATGAAAATGAAGGAACAACATTCCCAAATTTGTGGGACACATTGAAAGCAGTGCTAAGAGGAAAATTCATAGTACTAAGTGCCTTTAAAAAGAAAATGGAATCATCCCACATAAACAACTTAACAACACACCTGGAAGGTCTAGAAAAAAAAAAGAAGCAGAAACACCCAAGAGGAGTAGACAACTAGAAATAATCCAACTCAGGGCTGAAATCAATAAATTAGAAACAAAGAGAACAATCCAAAGAATCAACAAAATCAAGAGCTGGTTCTTTGAGAAAATTAACAAGATAGACAAACCATTAGCCAATCTAACTAAAAGACAGAGAAACATTATCCAAATTAACAAAATCTGAAATGAAAGGGAGACATAACAACAGACACTGAAGAAATACAAAAAATCGTAAGATGCTACTTCAAATGCATTTATGCCACAAAATTTGAAAATTTAAAGGAAATGGACAAATTTCTCACCGATTCCATTTACCAAAATTGAACCAATACCAGATAAATAAATTAAATAGCCCTATTTCGACTATAGAAATAGAAGCAACCATTGATAGTCTCCCAACAAAAAAAAAAGCCCAGGGCCAGATGGTTTCAGCGCAGAATTCTACCAGACCTTCAAAGAGGAGCTAATACGGTCACTATTCAAGCTATACCGAAGAGAGAAATGGATGGAACATTACCAAATTCCTTCTATGAGGCCACAGTCACAGTGATACCTAAACCTCACAAAGTCCCAACAAAAAAAGAGAATTTCAGACCAATTTCTCTTATGATCATTGATGCAAAAATACTCAACAAAATACCCGCAAAGCGAATACAACAGCATATCAAAGACATCCTTCACCATGACCAGGTAAGATTCATTCCCGGCATGCAGGGATGGTTTAACATATAGAAATCCATCAATGTAATCCATCATATAAACAAACTGAAAGAGAAAATCCTCATGATCATCTCTTTAGATGAAGTAAAAGCATTTGACAAAATCCAATACCCATGTATGTTTAAAGTTCTGGAGAGATCGTGATTACAAGGCACTTATCTAAACATAATAAAGGCTATATACAGCAACCCAACAGCCAACATTAAATTAAATGGAGAGATACTCAAGGAAATCCCTTTAAAATCGGGAAATAGAGAAGGCAGGCCACTTTCCCCATATCTCTTCAATATAGATCTTGAAATTCTAGCCAAAGCAATAAGACATCAAAAGGAGATCAATGGGATCCAAATGGGAAAGGAAGAAGTCAAATTATCCCTATTTGCAGATGATATGATAGTGTATATAAATGACCCCCCCAAATCCCAACAAAGAACTCCTACAGCTGATAAACACCTTCAGCAAATTGGCAGGATACAAAATAAACTCAAAATAGTCAGTAGCTTTCCTGTATACAAATGGCAAACAGGCAGAGAAAGAAATTAGGAAAACTACTCCCTTCACGATAGCCACAAACAATATAAAATACCTAGGAGTAACTCTAACCAGGCAAGTGAAGGACTTATTCGAAAAAAAATTCAAACCTCTGAAGGAAGAAATTGAAGATGTCATCAGAAGATGGAGGGACTTACCTTGTTCATGGATTGGGAGAATCAACATATTAAAAATGGCCATCACACCAAAAGCAATTTACAGAATCAACGCAATCCCTATCAAGATACCTACAAAGTATTTTGAAGATATTGAAAGATCAATTCTCAAATTCATATGGAGGGTCCCAGTTGGTTGTCTGGAGCGTCTCCACAATCTACCATAAGCTGGAGCTATGGAGGTGCTCTTTCAGACACCTGTGTACATGCCGTTTCTCTCTTACTCCCCTGGACTTCCCTGCCATGCCAGGCTGCCTGCGTTCACCCGTGTACACAAACCTGCTGCTTTATAATCATCCAGAAGTGATGGCTGAGTTCAGTGCGCTGCCTTACACCACAAGTCTCCACACGAGGGTAGAGGCTGGAGGCAAGACAGTGAGTTTGAGGTTAGCACGGCTACCTTGTAGAATGTGACTTCATCAGATGGCTGAAGATTGGGAGGCCATCCGTTACTACAAGCTGCTCGCACACTTGATAAGTAACCATGTGCAGTTTACTTTGCTGAGTACATTGCCAGAAGTTTTGTAATTTCCAGAGCATAACTTGGGAAGTTATATATGTTCTTAAGTGATGACACTAGCTAACCCCTGAACCCCCATGCTCCTAAATCTAGTGGGAATCCTGGGCTTCACAAATTCAAAATATGTTGTACGTGTTGTTGGCTTTTCTCCTGATCGTAGAAGCTCATGTGTGAAATGTCAGGCCCGCAGTTTAGAGTTTTGAGGGACATGTGAAGATTGAATAGCCAAGTGTTTTAGTAAGAGAGAAAATGTAGTCTGTGCTATGGATCCTAGAGAGAAAGGATGAAAAGACCTGCAATAGGTTTTTGTGAGGAGTCTGGGATGTTTCTTAGAAGTAGACTGGAGAGATGGCTCAGTGGTCCTGAGGTCAATTCCCAGCAAACACTTGGCTGCTGACATTCATCCATACCGGATTCTGATGCCTTCTTGCAGCAGGCAGGTGCACAGGCAGACAGGGTGTCCACAAGTAAAATAAAAAATATATTTAGGAATAAGAACACAGGAAGAAGTGGCAGAAGAGCTCAGGAGTGGGAATGTGCTGCGACAATCCTGGTGGGACAAGTGAAGATTGCTCCTTCTGCCTCCTTTCTAAGTGCCTTTTGGTCCACTTGAATCTCCTGAGAGAGATGCAAGCTGTACTTGTGCCTAGCCCTGGCCACAGGGAGGTAGGTGGGTATCCAAGGAGGATGCAGAAAGAAAGATCCATATCTTAGAACTACTCGGGTACTCTGGAGTAAGGAAAGAGGGTGAAGTATTCTGAGTGGTGCCCAGTGGTCTGGGGGTGTGGGAGGGGTGGAGTCCTGAGGAGAGGAGAGAGACTGTGACAGATTTTCTGGGAGCTCACAATTGTTGCCTGGTTGCCTGGTTACCTGGTTGCCTGGTTTCCGGGTGGGACCTAGTAGGTGGTTAGTGTTTGGGGATCCAAGCTGTGGTCTTATAGTCAAGAGGATAGATTGGGATGGAATGCTTCTTCTTTTGATATGTCTTTATTCTTACATAAAGGGCTTGGTTGGCCTGGTTCTGCAGCAAGATTATAGATGTCTCCAGCCCCTCAGGGAGGCCTGCTGTGGTTTTTCCTCCCTCCATACTCCAGATGGCAGGGTCCACAGGTGTGAAGGCGGGGAATACTGGAGCCCTCACTAGTGGGCTCACAGCGCCCTACACTTTTCCCATCATCCAACCCGGAGCCTCCTCCTGCCAGATGAGAAGCCAGTGCTGGGCTCAGGGAAACCCTGAGGCTGTTAGACCTCTCCCTTGTTGGATCTGTCCTGAGCCCTCTGACACCACGACAACCAACACCCTGTTGCTGTCCTATCAGACCTGAGTCAGCCTTGGAAGTACTTGGGGGCAAGCCCCCTTGACCTTGAAGCTGGATTGTGCCCTGTGTCCCAGGTGTCAGCACACCCAGGAGAAGCCTGGCAGCTTTAGTGGTCACCAGAGTGGGTGGGGTTAGGCACAGAGCTCCTGGGTCTGCTAAGAGTCCTGGCTAATTTCCTCATCTTCCAGTTCAAGAGTTTGTTTCTGAGGCTCCTTTCTCATGGTCTAGATTGGCTGAAGGGTTTCTGTAGAGTTCCATGAGGATAGCCTACAGGCATAGGTCTCTCCCTTCTACTCAGCCAGCAAGCCCTTCAGGGCTGCCAGGTACCCATAGTGGAGTCCACTCAGTGCAGTGTATCCCAGGAGTGCTTGTGACCTGTGCCCACTTCCCCACTCGCATCTCCACTCTGCATCCCCTTCAACCTCATCCTTCATCCTCTTTATCACCCTACCCCTACTTCTCATAACACTGCCCAAGTTCCCTCCACACCTACACCCAGGCATCCTGCTCACACCCCAGCATAACCCCTTAGGGAATCCTTTCAGCCTGCACAGAGACCCAACTCAGGCTTTCCTGGTCTAAAGGCTTGTTGGCCATCTTAGAGTCTAGGGCCAGCCAGCAGATGTTTTTTTGCTTTGAGAAGGGCAGAGTGAGTGTGGACATCACCCTCCATGGTTGGCATCACCCTCCACATTTGGCATCACCATCAAGCAGAATTGTTTTGGTGATCACTGCTGCAGTTCCCCTGCTTGTCTGTGCATGGAGACAGCAGTCCATAAAGGGAGGTGCTGTTCTCCTGGCAGGACAGGCAGGACGTGGGTCTCCTGGGCCCCTTTTGCGCCATGAGACCTGAGAAAAGGATCATTGTCCTGGTGACCCATAGCCAAACCTGAACGCCGCATGGCTTGGCTAACAGGACCCTGCAAACACAGCTTCCAAGGTCTCTCTAGGGAGCCATGTTGGCCAGGGTGACTGGACGTCTCTACATAGGACCTGCAGCAAGGGCTTCATCTGGGTTTATGTGTGGAAAACAGGTCTTGTCTGCCTGCGATTGTTTGTGCCCAAGGCTACCCTTGTACCACCATACTTTTGTTTAAGTAGTCCCCGCAGTACCCACAGCTGCCTTAGCTCATTTCTAAGCCACACAGACATGGACAGACATATGTGTGCACACACACACACACACATACACACACACCCACACACACAGAGGCACACAGTCTACTCAGTTTCTCTTGGCTGCGATCAGGACATCTTGGACAGAGAGCCTTCCTTCCACATGTCCATTTTATTTATTGATGCCCTTCCCTGCCTTCCTCTACTTCCCTTCATACCCTACTATACTGCCTCGAGTTCTCTTGGGCTTTCCTTCTGTTTCTTATTCAAAGTGCGGTCTCTTCCTTTATTCTCTGTCTCTCTGTCTCTCTGTCTCTCTGTCTCTGTCTTTGTCTCTGTCTCTGTCTCTCTGTCTCTGTCTCTCTCTCTCTCTCTCTCTCTCTCTCTCTCTCTCTCTCTTTCTCAGCTGTGCTCAATGTGGATCTCAGGAACCTGATCTGTCAGGAAAAGTGTGATATCCCACAACCCTTCAAGATGTCTGTAAGGCACAATCATGGTGATATGCAACCTTGCTGTGTGCACCTAGTGGGTAGGAGCCCACGGCAGTGTTGTATTCTGGGTGAATCTCAAGAGAAGCAGCCAGAGGAGGGTGTGTTCTGAAGGATTCCCCAAAGAGACCAGGCAGTCAGCTTACCATCCAGGCCAGCTACACTTTGAAGCCTCTTCACTCTGATGCTCAGCATCCCTGTGGACAACAAACTTCTGGATTCTCCTGACTGACTAGCTCACCTGGCCTAACAGGGAGAATAAGTTCACTGGTCGGCAAGGCCCCCTACCCTGTCCTGCCCTGCCCTGTCCAGGGATCACATGTGGAAAAATAGAGAAGTCACGGGTGCCACATTGTGTGCCCTAGAAGATTGCAGGATGTGTGTTTCTGTTTGTGTGTGTGTGTGTGTGTGTGTGTGTGTGTGTGTGTGTGTGTCCTGGATGGGAAGCTAGGATGTGAGAGGCCAGAGCAAGTCCATAGAGGACCCAGTGTGTAGCAATTATTATGGTGTTTAGGTCAGAAGTGATCATCAGAAGGACAGGATTGCATGTAGAGGAAGCCCTTTAGGGCTTCATAACCCTTTGGCCCAAGTGCAAGGTCTGCAGTTTTCCAGGGTGGCTGAGTGGAGCTTGTGAAGGTCCATGAGACCAGTTGAGTGACATGGGAACAGTTGAGTGACAACCACGTGGAAGGTGTCAGGAACCATCCTTGGGAGTCCCCTGCCAGCCTGGCCCCTCAGAGAGCTCAGAGCAGGCTCAATCACGATGGAACTCCCTTTGTAGAATCAGAGTGGATGCTTGCAGGAGGCTTCCAAGAGTGAGATAGTTGGGAATCGAAGGCACTGGCAGGGCTGTCTTGATGATGCTGAGAGAGTGGTCTTCTTCTAGGGGCAATCCTGGAATATCTTGACTGTGAGCAGCTGAGCGCTTGGAGACTCTCAGTGCTACTGGAAGGAAGGCTTCCTGCTGGAGAGTGACAAGCATTTGCCCAGTGATCACATTCTATATTTTACTTGGTCCCACACAGACCTATGTACCCCGGATACTGTGGCTGAAACCGTGTAGATCACAGATGGAAAGGGAGAACTCAAGAGAAAAGGAGCTACTAAGAGAGAGGGGGAATGAGGATCTGTAGATGATGTGTGTGTGTCTTTTTGAATGTTTTTGTATGTAGCCTATTGACTGGACCCATTTTCACTAGGGAGAAATAGTTGTCTGTGCCCTTAAGAGAAAGGATGATAGTGCCTGATGTAGTTATTTGGAGCCTGGGACTTCTGTTAGTGGACTGGAGAGATGACTCAGTGGCTAAGAAACTCTGCTCTTCCAGATGTCCTGAGTTTAATTTCACAGCAAACACTCAATGGCTCACAGTCATATATAATGGAATGCAGGCAGGTGCACATGTAAATAGGGGTTTCACACATAAAATAAGTAAAACCTCTAGGAAAAAATGGAGACGTGATAGAAGAACTCAGGAGTGGGAATATGCTGGCGGCCTCCTGATGGGAGAAGTGAAAATTGCTCCTTCTGCCTCCTTTCTAGGTGCCCTTTGGTCCACTTGAATCTCCTGAGAGAGCTGCAAGCTGTATCTGTGCTGAGCCCTGGAAACGGGGAGGTAGGTGGGTGTCTTGGGAGGACACAGAAAGAAAGATCCATGTCTGAGAACCATTTGGGGACTCTGGAGAAAGGAATGGAACAGTGTGACATATCACGAGCAGTGCAGAGTGGGTAGGGTGGTCTGGGGCTGTGGGAGGGGTGGAGGCCTGAGCAGAAGAGAGAGATTGTGACAGACTTCCTGACAGCTCAGAATGGTTGCCTGGTTACCTTGTTGCCTTGCGTTGCCTAGTAGGTGGTTGGGTTGGGGGCTCAAGCCAGGGCCTGTTAGGCAAGTGAGCAGATTGGGATGGAACACTTCTTCTTTTGACATGTCCTTGTTCTCACATCAGCGGCATGGTTGATCTTGCTCTGCATCAGGATGGGAGATGTCTGCGGCCTTCACGGGGCATCTGCTGATGTTGATCCTCCCCCCACAGTCCAGGTGGCAGTGTAATGGAAGGAACACACCTGGGTCCACAGGCATGAACACCTGGGAACCGTCCTTGGGGGTCACCTGCCAGCCTGGCACCTCTGAGAACTCAGAGCAGGCCCAATCCAGTTGGAACTCCCTTTGAAGCATCAGAGTGGATGCTTGCAGAAGGCTTCCAAGAGTGAGATAGTTGGGACTCGATGGCAATGGCAGGGCCATCTTGAGGATGCTGAGAGAGTGTTCTTCTTCTAGGGTCCATCCTGGAATATCTTTGCTGTGGGCAGCTGAGCCCTTGGAGACTCTCACCGCTACTGGAAGGAAGGCTTCCAGCTGCTGCTGGAGAGTGACAATCATTTGCCCAGTGGTCACATTCTATATTTTACTTGGTCTCACACAGACCTATATACCCCAGATACTGTGGCTGAAACCGTGTAGATCACAGATGGAAAGGGGGAATTCAAGAGAAAAGGATCTACTAAGAGAGACGGGGGATGAGGATCTGTAGATGATGTGTGTATGTCTTTTTGAATGTTTTTGTGTGTAGCCTATTGACCTGACCCATTTTCTCTAGAGAGAAATAGTTGTCTGTTCCCTAAAGAGAAAGGATGATAATGTCTGATGTAGTTATTTGGAGCCTGGGACTTTTGTTAGTGGACTGGAGAGATGACCCAGTGGTTAAGAAACTCTGCTCTTCCAGATGTCCTGAGTTTAATTTCACACCAACACTCAATGGCTTATGGTCATATATAATGGAATGCAGGCAGGTGCACATGGAAATAGGGTTTTCACACATAAAATAAGTAAAACCTCTCGGAAAAAAATGGAGACGTGACAGAAGAACTCAGGAGTATGGATATTCTCTGGGACTCCTGGTGGGACAAGTGAAGATTGCTCCTTCTGCCTCCTTTCTAGGTGCCCTTTGGTCCATTTGAATCTCCTGAGAGAGCTGCAAGCTGCGTCTGTGCTGAGCCCTGGCCACAGAAAGGTAGGTGGGTGTTCTGGGAGGACACAGAAAGAAAGATCCATGTTTGAGAACCACTTGGTGACTCTGGAGAAAGGAATGGAAGAGTGTGATATGTCCCGAGCACTGCAGAGTGGGTAGGGTGGTCTGGGGCTGTGGGAGGGGTGGAGGCCTGAGCAGAAGAGAGAGATTGTGACAGACTTCCTGACAGCTCAGAATGGTTGCCTGGTTACCTTGTTGCCTTGCGCTGCCTAGTAGGTGGTTGGGTTGGGGGCTCAAGCCAGGGCCTGTTAGGCAAGTGAGCAGATTGGGATAGAACACTTCTTCTTTTGACATGTCCTTGTTCTCACATCAGCGGCATGGTTGATCTGGCTCTGCATCAGGATGGGAGATGTCTGCGGCCTTCACGGGGCATCTGCTGATGTTGATCCTCCCCCCAGAGTCCAGGTGGCAGTGTACAGGAAGGAACACCCCTGGGTCCACGGGCATGAACACCTGGGAAACGGGAGCCCTCACCAGTGCGCATAAGGCAGCCAGCCCTTTACCTAGTATCCATCCAGGAGCCTCCTATTGCCAGGTGAGAAGCCAGTGCTGGGCTCAGTGGCCCCTGAGGCAGGTTGTCCTCTGCTTCATGGCATCTGTCAAAGTTCCCCTGTGCCCTTTACCGGGAATCTTTGTTGTGCCCATGGTCACAGGTGTCAGCACACCCAGGAGATGAAGTCTGGCAACTATAGTGGTTACCAGAGTGGGTAGCGTTATGCACAGAGATGCTAGGTCTTCCAGGGGGCATGGCTATACTCTTCGTGTGTTTCTAAGGCTTCTCCCCTATGGTCTAGTTTGGACTGAGGGTGTCTGTTGAGTTCCCTGAGGGTAGCCTACAGGAACACGTCCTCTCAACCATTCTCCAGCCCACAAGCCCTTCAGGGGCTGCCGTGTGTCCTAAGTGGTGTGTGTGTCAGGGAGCTGCATTGTGTCCCAGGGGTCCTCCTGACCTGTGCCTGCCTACTCTTTCACATCTCCCCTCTTCACCCCATCCTACCTCATCCTCCCATATCCCTACCTCTTAAAACCCCCGTGGTCCAACCATGGATACAAGCAGGCACCCAAGCTCATACCCGCTTCCCTTTGGGAAATCCTGCAGCCTGCCCAGAAATGCATCTCAGGCCTGTCTAGGAAAAAAGGCACAGCTTCCAGATCCTCTCTAGATGGCCATGTTGGCCAGGGTGACTGGACTTCTCTACACAGGACCTGCAGCAGGGGCTGCATCTGAGTTTATGTGGAAAACAACTCCTCTCCAGCTGCCCTTGTTTGTGCAAAAGGCCACTCTTGCACCCCCATAGTTTTGTTAGTGGAGTCTCCTGTATAACCAGAGCTGGCTAGCTCACTTCTAGGACACAAACACACACACACACACACACACACACACACAGGCATGCACATAGGCACATAGGCATGCACACACGTGCAGACACACACACTCACACACACACACACACACACACACACACACACAGGCTACTCAGTTTCTCTGGACAGTGATCAGGATCTCAGAAACAGAAAGCCTTCCTGGCCAAATGTCCGTTTTATTTACTGAACCCCTCCCCTGCCCTCCTCAATCTCTCTTTGTACCCTCCTATTCAGTCCCCCTTCACTATCTATCGATCTATCTATCTTGGAGCTGTGCTACAGGTGGAGCTGGTGGACCCTGATCTGTCCAGAAAGGAGTGATATCCCAGAAACCTACAAGGCATGGGAACATTATTAAGGTCATATGCAACCTTGCTGTGTGTATCTAGTAGGCCAGGACCCAAGGCAGTGTTGTGATTTGTGGTGAATCTTAACAGAAGCAGCCAGAAGAACTTGTGGACTGAAGGATGTTCTATAGATGCCAGGCAGTCAGCTTACCATCCTGGCCAGGTACACTATGAAGCCTCTTCACTTCGATGCCCAGCATCCATACAGGCAACATGTTGGAGGCTTCTGCTGACTGGCTAGCACACCTGGCCTACTAGGGATAAGAGGTTCAGGGAATGACAAGGCCCCTATCCTGTCCTTCCCTGCCCTGTCCAGGGATCTCAAGTGGAAAAATAAAGAAGGCACTGGAGCCAGAGTCTGGGATCTTATAAGCCTGGGAGGTAGGTGTGTGTGTGTGTGGTTCTCTCTCTCTCTCTCTCTCTCTCTCTCTCTCTCTCTCTCTCTCTCTTTCTCACTCTCTCTGTGTGTGTGTCTATGTGTGTGTTGACCCTCTGTGTGTCTCCTGGAAGGGAATCAAGGATGTGAGAGTCCAGAGGCAAGTCCATAGAGAACCCAGTATGTAGCAATTATTATGGTGTTTAGGTCAGAGGTGATCGTCAGAAGAACAGGATGGCATGTAGAGAAGCACTTCAGGGCTTCATCTCTGTAGCCCAAGCCCAAGGTCGGCAGTTTTCCAGGGTGGCTGGGTTGAACTCGTGAAGGTCCATTAGACTTGGTGCTTGGGACCAGTTAAGTGACAACCACGTGCAAGGTGGAAGGAACCTTCCTTGGGGCTCCCCCGCCAGCCTGGCACCTCTGAGCATTCAGAGCAGGCCCAATCCCTATGGAACTCCCTTTGGAGCATCAGAGTGGATGCTCTCAGTAGGCGTCCAAGAATGAGAACTAGAAAACAATTGCAAGGATGTCTCGAGGATGCTGGGAAAGTGGTCTTCTCCTAAGGGCCATCCTAGAAGTTCTTGGCTAAATGCAGCTAGGCCCCTGGAAACACTTAGTGCTACTGGAAGGAAGGCTTCCTGTTGGAGAGAGACAAGCGTTTGCCCATTGATCATATTCTGTATTTCACTTGGTCTCCTGGGTACTGCAGCTGAAATTGGGTTGATCACAGATGGAGAGAAAGAGGTGGAGTGAGGAGGAGCTAGAGATAGACAGATAGACAGACATACAGACAGACAGACCGAGATAGGAATAGATACAGGCAGATAAAGAGGAAGAGAGAGAGAGGGAGTGACAGAGAGAAGAAGGACGAGTGTCTGTAGATGATCTGTGTGTTTATTTGTGGATGTATTTGTTTGCAGCCTGTAGACCAGACCCATCTTCTCTAGGGAGATATAATTGTCTGTGCTATGGGTCTGGGCCCTAGAGAGAAAGGACGATAGTGCCTGGTGTAGTTTTTTTTGTGAGGAGTCTGAGACTTATGTTTTAGTGAACTGAGAGATGGTTCAGTGGCTGTTGAAGGGAAGAGTGTGACGTGTCCTGGGTGGTGCCCAGTGTGTAGGGTGGATGGAGTGTAGGTGGGGATGGGGTGTAGGCCTGGGAAGAACAGACAGATTATGACTGGCTTCCTGGATGCTCAGAATGGTTGCCTGGTTGTCTGGTGCTGCCCAGTCAGCGGTTAAGGTTTGAGGGTCCAGGCAGGGCCTGCTAGGCAAGTGGACAGATTGGGACAGACCATTTTTTCTTTTGACAGGTCCATTGTTTTCACGTCACGGGTGTGTTTGGCCTGGGTGTGCGGCAAGATTGTAGATGTTTGCTGCCTCTGGGAGGCAGCAGAGGCTCTGCTGTCATTGATCCTCCCTCCAGAATTCAGATGTGGGGGCACTTGAAGGCTCAGGTATGGGTCCACAGGCATGAAGGCCTAGGAAACTGGTACGCTCAGCAGCAGGCACACAGCTTCCTGCCCATTACCTCGCATCCTCTCTGTAGCCTCCTTTTTCTTCCTTCCTTCCTTTATTCATTTTTAAAAAAATATGGATTCACATGGATTTTACATGTATAGGTGCTTTACCCATATACTTATCTATGCATAATGTGTGTAAAGTCTGAAAAGGCCAGAAATGAGCATCTGATCTTGTGGCACTAGGGTTATAAATGGCTGTGAGCTACCATATGGGTAATGACACTCAAACCAGGGACCTCTGGGAGAGTAGTCAGTACTGCACATCTGTGTACACCTGTTCTCCAGAGGGTATTACAGCACATTCCCAGTTGTGCTGTACACTTCCTATAATCTTATCCCTTGCTGATCTTTTCCCTTGGGAAAATTGAAGGTCTTTGCAAATCTGTACAGTAGTCTCCTATTGTTGACTGGGTAGGTATTTTTTTCACAAAGGATTGAATGAATAACATTAATTTTATTACATTTAAAATGACTTATCATTAGTAGATATTTGATACTTTTTCTAGCTTAGTGTATAGCACCTAGGAGGTCTAAACTATTTTTTAGGTAGTTGGTAGGTTTGTTAGTCATTGTATTTAGAGAGGTCTGAGGTGCTTTTGTAAACACAGCAGACATAGTAAGGCATGCTAAGTTTTCTATTACCTTTTTTTCCTTCTCTCTTTTTTTTTACAGGGTTTCTCTGTAGCTTTGTCTGTCAAGCCCTTGGTTTGTAGATCAAGCTGTCCTTTAACTGACAGAAATCTATTAGCCACTGACTTCCAGCGGGTTGGAATTATAGGCTGTACCACCACACCCAGCTCTATTAGTTTTTGAAATAGGCCTGCTCTTACAATATAAAAGCTCAATTTGCTTTTTGTTTTTGTTTTTGTTTGTTTTTTTGTGGAGGGGGAGGTATAGACATTTACTTAAGACAAAAAATTTGCAAATCCTCAGGGAATTGTGTTAATGTCTTAATTTGTGGAATTGTGGCACTTGTCTCACAATTTTATGTCATGAAAATTAATTTTATTTTACATTTTAAAAAAAGCTTCTTAAAAGAACACATTCCTTTTTAGCAATTAGCAGTTGAATTTTTAGTTTTTTTAAAGCATGCTAAGTAATTTCTTACTACCATAGCATACCTATTACTATTATTATTATTATTATTATTATTAAATATTATTATTAATATTATTAAGGTTAATTTTGGTATTTCAGGACAGGGTTTCTCTGTGTAGCCTTGGCTATCCTAGACTTGTTTTGTAGACCTGGCTGACCTCAAACTCGCAGGCCTCTGCCTCCCACATGCTGGGATTAAATGCTTGTGCCACTACACCTGACACTTGATATTATTTTTAAAACATTTATGTAAGTGTGTGTATATATATATATATGTATATATGTATATATATATATATATATATATAATTTATTTATTACATAGACGATATTCTGCCTGCATGTATACCTATGTTCCAGAAGAGAGCACCAGGTTTCATTATAGATGGTTGTGAGCCACCATGTGGTTGCTTGGAATTGAATTTTGGGATTTTTCTGGCCAGAAGTCTTTTTTATTTTCTTTCCAGAAAAGTCAGTTTCATCAGCATTGGGATAAAAGAAACAACTGCCCCTTGTATCTTGGGGGGGAAACCCCATAAAGTCAAATTTGGCAGAAAAGGTGTAGTTACTCTGGCTCCATAGGGTCACATCAAAATACCCAGAGACAAACATCCCAGAGAGCTCCTGGGGCTGTCCCTTTTACAACCCAGGGTCCTGAATGAGAATGAGAGGGGGCTCCTTATCTCTTCCTCCTCTCCATCCCTCAGCACCCCAAGGCTTTTCCTCCTTCACAAGCTTTTCTTTGTTCATCTTAGCTCTAGTGCTTGTTGTTAGACTAGATATATAGGACTCTGTGTGTGAATTAGAGCCTAGCGCTTGGTCTCCTGGCTGTTTTTTCTTTGACTAAGCA
>CAJRSG010021503.1:6276-19238 GCA_907169655.1 Acomys percivali | reverse complement strand
TACAGGGCAGGTTTTGTTTGTTTGTTTTTGTTTTTGTTTTTGTTTTTTTATCATTATGGAGTTTATGAAGGCACAAATGTAAAAAGGTATGTATAGTAAAAAAAAAAAAATGTTTTTTTCTAAAGACACATCAGTTTTAAGTTTACTGACACATAAAGCTACAGGGTCAAGTTTCAACAGACCAATGACAATAGTCACATGGATCACCACAGATGTGATGACATGTTTCTTTGGCTAGATGAGATGGTGTGTCTATGGCTGAAAACTCAGATACTGCATCTAATTAGAAGTTTGATTGCTCTGAGGTTATTCACATCTTTCCTTTTCCATACAAAAGGGGAAAAAAAGTTACATATTAGCAGGGTCCTTTTTTACCGCCTATATACTCAATCCAAAATACAAAAATTAGATTTCTAAATTTTCTATAAAGTACAGAAGACTATCCTGAACAATGTTCTCATAAGACAACTGCCACTAACTCCCTAAAGAAGAGGAGAAATCTTAAGTATGCTGTGGGCGAAACTTGCCCAGGAGGGCATCACCGCCGAGGTCTTCACCCTAATGCGGGATGATGGTTCGATTGTACCTGTGTGGCTGAGTCCTCCCCCCTGTAGTTTGTTTACAGCTTGATTTCATATGAACAAATAACAAACAACTGCAGGACAGTTTTGCTGTAAAGTTAATGCTGTCATGTTCCCCAGATACCATAGTAGGTTTTAATTTTTTTAATTGTTCTTATTTCTCTTTTCTTCAGTTAATCTTCCCAGGAGAAGAAAACTGTAAGACACAACTGCTTTCGCAGGAGATGCTTTTCGCTTCACTCCTGGGTGCCCTTCCCCTGAGGTATTTCGGGACACATCCTTACCCTGTACTCAGTCATATACCGTTAGTCCTGGCTTGTAATGGGATCGGGGCTTACAGTGATGTAAGAGGCGCACCGTGCATGGCAGAGGGAAAGGACATGGCATTTGGAAATCGCTTTTACAGTTTCGGAGGAAAATGAGATAGGTAACGGGAAGATGCTGATGGCTGTTGAGTCTGAGTGATTGTTCTGTGAAGCTAATAGGTTGTGTGTGCTCAAGAATTTTAACAATTTAAAGAAAATCAGACACCGGGAGGATTTGATCATCAAAGTATCTCTAAATATGTATTCAGAAAACTGGATGCTCCAAAGTCTGGCCAGAACAAGCACATTTCCTCTTTAGACCAGAGCAGGCTTGAAAGCATTTCGTCATTTTAATCAGACCCCTTAACGATGACAGAACAGCCTTAGTATGTCAAGCTTAATGTATAGAACCGACTTAGTGATATCAACAGCAACACAGCTTTCCAGCCTCTCTGCTCACCCCCTTTGTGGCTTTGCATTCACTAAAAAGGCAACTGGATTTCCTAGCACACCTCCAGCAATGCTGCTTACTACACTGCTAGCTTCTATTAGTCCCAAATGATGCCCAAGAGTAAGTCATTTCATACCGCTCCCCCCCCCCAAAAAAAAAGATTTTGACATCCCTTTGTAATTACTTTTATCTTTTTGGCTCATTTAAAGTATGTCTTGAGAAATAAAAAAAATGCTATAGAGATCCCCCCAGCTGGTAAAGGCACAAAGGCACTTGCTAAATTAGCTTATTCAGTTGGTCTGTGACTGTAGCTTTTATGGGCCTATTCATTTGGTGTAAATAATGGTCGCTATGTCCATTGTTTAATATGTGCTTTTCAAACCCAGTGAAAGCCTTAGAGAAGAAATGAAGAAAGAGCAAGTCATGAATAAACGTTTATCAGGGGAAGGGACAGAAAGCCACGGCTTCTGTGCATGTATCTATGAAAAAGTATGTTTGGTTAGAGGAACCTAGAAAAGTACAGTAGGAGGCTCCTGAAAGGTAATGAGGAGCGGCTGAAATGGGCTTTCAAAGGATTGAATAAGCTTAAGCTTGGTCCTTTGGTGTGTGTATGGGCCTCACCTTGTAAGATTGCAGGAAAATGTGTTTAGGAGGAGTGAAGGAGATTTCTCCCCAGCATTCCTCCATAAATAACAAAGACGGGGGTGGGGTGGGGGGGGAGCTTTTCCCAGTAGCAAGAGAATCCATGTATACACAAAGAAGACGCCCTGAAAAACACAAAGTCCTTCCTTAACCATCTCTTTAGCTTGGCTTGCTACACAAATGCCCTACCATAAAAATCAGGGCAGTAAGTAAGCTTGATAAAGCAGTGCAATTTGCCTTGTCAAAGTTAAGGGAGAGTCTGCCCCAGACTCCCAAGTTTACGAAACAAAGGGAAATTTGAATCAAACCGACATAAGCCTGTTAATAGCAAGGGTCCTTTCTAAAAGTGGGCTGGCGGCTCTACAGCACCCATTTCCTCAGTGTTTACATTACTAGCCCTACATCAAGTACACAAATGTCACCTGTTGGAATCCAATGGTCCTGCTCAGCCAGAACCAATCACAAGTCCCACCTTGGGTCTCAGGACAATTCTCAGTGACCTAAGCTGTCACAGTGTCTGTATATTTTGTAACAAAAACATGTGGAGAGTTGGGTGAAGAGCGCCTCCGTGAGCGCAGGCAGTAGAGACAAAGTCAAAACCTTCCTTTTCATTTCTCCACATTTTATGCATGCTTTAGATGACATTGCATATGGTCATGTGACTCAGGCAGGATGTAGTTAACAAGGCAAAGGGGTTGATAAGGTAAATAAATCGCCTCCACAACTGCTGCAGATTAGCCACTGGGTTTGAGACTTTCAGCTCATGTACTAGAGTGTGCACTATCTTCTGTTCATGTTGCCAGCTCCTGCTGTGTTCCTTACTGACCCTCAGCATGAGTGCTATGCTTTAAAACTGACTCATTTAAATGTGCTGTGTTCAGCGTTTGTTTTCCTCACAGAATACCTCAGCATCACCCATTGCTCTAAGTGAGTTATCCTGTAGGAAGGCAAGAGCAAGGATGCTCTTTGAGGTAGTGTGAGAGGCTGGAAACAGGTGGGGCGCACGATTCCAGTGGCTTCCTTCTTTCAGTTAAGTTCTCCCTGAGAAGCATTCACTGAGTAGCCATGGGCCAATTAATGCAGACTCTTCAGTGACAAGTGTGACACATCACAGTGGTATAAAATGTCTTTCTTTTTCTTTCTTTTCCTCCTCCTTCTCCTCTTTCTTCTTCGATTTATTTATTTTACATACGTGAGGTCATCTGCATGCCAGAAGAGGGCATCAGATGTAGTATCTGGTTGCAGTGGCTTGGAATTGAACTCAGGACCTCTGGAAGAGTAGACAGTGCTCTTAGCTGATGAGCCATCACCTCTCCAGCCCCATAAAATATATTTCTAAGTATATATATAATAAAAAGCAAAAGTCCCCCACCCTACTCTATGCCCCATTTTTCACTTCTCAGAGATAGTGGCTGTGAAAAGAATTTCTTGGTAGAAGTGCTTTTTAATATTTTTAAGCTGCTTTCTTGTCAGCCAGATGCCATGGCGCACATCTCTAGTCCTAGCACCTGGGAGGTTAACTAAGATGGCTAGGACCAGCCTGGGCATCAGGAGACCGTGCCTACAAGCAAATAATTCTCATCCACCTTAGCCTATACATGTAATCTCAGTTCTTGGACAATAGGGGTAAGAAGATCAAGGCCAACCTAGGCTACATGAGCTCCTGCCTCAACATAACTAAAAAAAATAATAATAATAAGCAAATAAATATAAAATATAAGGAATAAATTATTCTCATTACCCTTACCATTTAAAATATGCTTCTAAACCAGGTTGGGTAGACTACATCTAGGATCCCAGCACTCCTGAGGTAGAGGCAGGAAGATTTGTAGTCCAGGGTCAGCCTGAGCTTCCTGAGATCCAATGTTAATGTTAAAGTGTGCTCTTCATTCTCTTTCTTCTCTTATGCGCCTCTTCAAATGGTCATGGTATCGTTCCAAGCTAGCTGGTGCACTCTTCAATCCCAGCACTGGGCAAGTGGATCTCAGGGGGGTCCAGGCGGGCCTGGTCTAGCTAGTGAGACCCTTTTCAGAATAACAAAATAACAATGAAAATGGTGGGATTCGGACTCCCCTGACCACGCTGCTGCCCCCATCCCACCACCACCGCCTGCATTTGTCCCAGTCTTCCTCATTCCACTCTTCTCCTGCATTTACTGAACTCCAGCTCCACCTTCGGCACAGAATTCCTTTCTAAACCGGTGTGTCCACTGTCCCTCAGGCAGAAACTCTCCTTAGGTGGATCGCCTCTTCTCCAGTTAGGGGTTCTCAGAGAAGAGTATTTCTGCTGTCTTTGTTCAGCAGCTGTGTATCACACCATCCATCACTTCTAGTTGTCTTACCTGTGCGTGCGTGCGTGCGTGCGCGCGCGCGCATGTGTGCGCATGCGTGTGTGTGCGTGTGCGCGCGTGTGGTGTTGTGCTACGTTTGGAAACCAGGGCCCCAGCATGCTAGGTAAATGTTCAACTGTGCCATATGCCCAGTTCATCTCCTTTCACTCCTGCCATCTCTCTTGGAGCCAGAACCTGTGTTTAACAGACAAAGTGCTGGGTCAACAAAAGAAATGCCCAAGTTTTGTCTTTTGGGGTTGTTGTTGTTGCTGTTGTTGTTTTTTAATTAAACGAGGTCTCACATGGAGACTGGAGAGATGATGGCTCAGAGGGTCAGAGTGTGTAACTGGAGTTACAGCTGTTTGTGAGCCACCAGGCGGATGCTGAGAATTGAACTCAGGTGGTCTCGAAGAGCAGCCCGTGCTCTTAGCTACCTCTACCAAGCCATTTCTACAGCCCCTAATTTTTATTTTTAGTAACAGGTGTGTGTGTGTGTGTGTGTGCGTGTGCGTGTATGTGTGTGTGTGTGTGTGTGTGTGTTAAACTATGGATTTGTGTACATGAGCTGGAACTCAACCTAAAGGCAAGGTTGTGAGTCTTCTGTTGTGGATACTGGGAGCCAAACTCACCCCCTTCTAAAGAGGAACACATGCTCCTGTATCTGCATCATTTCTCCAGCTCTGATTTTATTATTTAAATTTTTTTTTGTTTTATATACATTGGTATGTTGCCTGCCTACAGGGGATGTATGATCCCCTTGAACTGGAGTTACAAATAATGTGGGTGAGCTGCCATGTGGGTGCTGGGATTAAACCCCAATTGTCTAGAAGAGTAGCCAGTGCTCTTAACTGCTGAACCATCTCTCCAGCCTCTTATTACTATTTTTTTAAAGCAAGGTTTCAAACAACAGAAAAGGTTTCAAGTAATTCAGGCTGGCTTTGAACTCCTGATCCTCCTGCCTTCCTCTCTCAAGAACAGAGATTACAGACATGTACCACCCATCACCATGGCACAAAATTTTGTTGTTAGATTTTTAAAGCTTTTTGTCACATTCTACTTTATTTCATTAGATTTTTATCCATATTCACAAAAATACCTACCGTTAAAGCAAATGGTAACAACTCTTTACAAGGCGTGTTTCCCTCCCTTTCTTGTCCCTCTTATCTTACTGTGTAGAACCAGTTTGCCTTAAATTCACAGAGCTACCATTCCTGGCTTATTATTTCTCACTTTGCTTTGGGGTGTGTGTATGTGTGTGTGTGTGTGTGTATGTGTATTTATATGTGTGTGTCTGTGTGTCTGTGTTTGTGTGTGTATTTGTGTGTGTGTGTGTGTGTGTATGTGTGTGTGTATTCGTGTGTGTGTGTGTGTGTGTGTGTGTGTGTGTGTGTGTGTGTGTGAGTGAGACTGTGTCTCCTGGCTGGCTGGTCTCATACTCACAGGTCACATACTCACTATATAGCCTAGGGTGTCCTTGAACCTTTGATTTTCCAGTCCCTGTCTTCCCAGTACTTTGGTCCCCAAGCGCAGTTTACAGACTTGCCCTACCCGCTGCACCTTTCTCTGTGTTTCTTTTCTTTGTCGCCCAACTGACCTTGAATTCCTACATTTGAGTGGTGACCCTGCCTTAGCCTCAGCTTGTGGGTTCTGGCTCCTGCCAGAAACATGGGTATACAACATTGTGCCCAGGGCCTAAGTGTCTTAGTCATTTTAAAAATTAGTCACCTATTGAAACCAGGCGAACTGTGTGAGTACTGGGCACAGACATGTGGAATGCTACTGCAGGTGGAGAATTCCACAGAGTCAGTTTGAAACGCTTAACTACATCTCCAGTCTGTTGGGTTTGGAAAGCGGTTGACTTTCCGGTCAAACTGCCACTTTGCCCTTCACAAGAACTATTTCTTACCTTTTCTACTCCCTTAAATTTTTCACTTCTTACCACTTAAAAAAAATAGTTTCATATATTACATCACAGAGAAAACGAGTCATCAGATGGCCTTAATTCCACCCACTTCCCCTCCAATCTGCCCACCCTTGCCCACATCCCTTCCTGTATCTGTGCCATGGGTACCCCAGCCTCTCACCTTAGCCTCTCTTTTCTCTCTCTCTTTGGGCTGGATGTGAGCATGGAGGTTTAAGTGCTAAGAAGCCTACCTCCTAAAACAAGCACATCCACACGCTTACATGCCTTTTAGCATCTCATGACCTGTCAGCATCTCGTGACTTGTCAGTTCATTATTTTGCAGCCTAGTCTGATCTGTTTATATGCCCTATAAATGGCTATCAGTGGACCAGTGAGATGGCTCAGCAGATAAAGGCACTTGCTGCCATGCCGATGACTCTGAGTTTAAAGTCTTAACACCCACAAGGCAGAAGGAGAGAACAGATTTCCTCAAGTTGTCTTCTGCCCCTACAATAGACCCATACAAGCAGGTCACAAATGGAAATGTTTACATGGCTATTAGTCATCTTTCTAAATTAAATTGGAATGTTTTCAGTCTTCTGTTTGCTTGTCATGTTGCTTTTAGTCTTATTTCAGACAGAGTCTCCATGTGTAGTCCAGGCTGACCTTTACCTCATTGGTTAGACTGACCTTGAATCCCACCTCTGTGTCTACTGTGGCTGGAATTAAAGGTATAATGTATGCTGCACTCAGCTTTTACTTTCTGATTTTACAGAAGGATTTAGTAATTGACTATTTAGTCTACAAAAATCTCTTCCTGTTGGACATGGTAGTGCCACAGGCCTGTAATCCCAAAATTGGCAAGTATAGACAGGGGGAATCTATAGTTCAAGGTCAGCTTCAGGTACATAAGGAGGTAGAGGACAGCCTTGGTTACAAATGATATATAGTAAAAGAATGAAAAAAAAAGAAAAGAAAAGAAAAGAAAAGAAAAGAAAGAAGGAGAACAAAGGCAGGCATGGTGTCACACACCTTTAATCCCAGCACTCAGGAAGCAGAGACAAATGGATCTCTGAGTATAAATGAAGACAGCCTGGTCTACACAGTGAGTTCCAAGACAGCTGGCAACATAGAGAGACCTGTTTCCCCCCCCCCCCAAAATAATGCTAGGTAGATCATTGAAAGTTTGAAGCTATCCTGGGCTACATAGTGAAATAGTTAAACTCAGTCCAGACAAACAAATACAAAGACCCTTTCCAGGTTCTGGGGCAGAACATCTCCTTGTATTATTGGGTCCTCCTGTCCCTGGGCAGGCACCTTCTATGTTTCAAGACAGAGTTTATCTGCACACTTTCTGTGTCAAGATGACGTGGTGGGTAAAGACATGTGCTGTCTTACCTGACAGCCAGGGATCCACCCTGGGACCCATGCTGTAGAAGGTCAGAACAGAGCTCCACAGCTTGTCCTCTGACCTCCATGCATGTGCACATACCCACGATACATTCATATGTAAAAGATAAATGCAACTGTTTTGAAACTAGAAGATACATAAAGATAATGTTGCCTAGTAAATAAAACAGTCAAAACCGACATCTGTAGGGGCTGGAGAAGAGGCTTGGGCATGAAAGCAGTGGGTGCTGTTTCCAGACCTGAGTTCCCTTCTCTGCCTCTGCATCAGGTGGCTCACATCCCCCAGACACGTAACACGTAAACACACACACACACAAACACACACACACACACACACACACACACACAAATAAAGTAATTTAAGAAAAAATAACACTTTTATTTTAAAAAAATTTCCAGGTATAATTTATTAAATTAACGCTTTCATTCTGTTAATTTTACACATTAAATATCTGTTTTCAGTGATTAAAACAAGTAAACAAATAAAACCAGAACTCTAACACTAAAACCATTACAAGAAATAATTGAGATAGATGGTGGAGCAAATCAAGATTACTAAGTTTAAAGAGTGACTTTTTAAAAGAGACAGATGAGCTGTACTGGTACAATAAAGAGAAAGGGCTTTGAATACTAAGAAACAGCTGAATTTTCACAACTCTTCTTTCCTTCCTCCTCCTCCTCTTCCTCTTCTTTCTCCTCCTCCTTTTCCTTGTGATTGAGACTATGTCTCTACATAGATAGCCCTGGCTGTCCTGAACTCACTCAATAGACCAGGAAGGCCTCAAACTCACGGAGATCTGCCTGCCTTTAACTCCCCTGTGTGAGGTTAAAGGTGTGTACCAATGCCCAGCCAGATGACTGCTGTATCTTAATTAGATGTAAGAAAAGAAAAGAAAAAAACTATTAAAATGAGTCTGTAGACATGTGTGATGTGTATGTATGTGTGCATGTATGTGTAAGTGAGTGTACATGCACATTCCTACATGTACATATGGAGGAGAACCGTGAGTGTCATGTTCAGGAGTCCTGTCCATCTCCTCTGAGACAGGGATTCTCACTGGCTTGGAGCTCATCAATTGGATGAGACTGGCTGGCTAGAGTCACTGGAATCCTCCTGTCCCCACTTTCTCAAGTGCTGGGATTACAAGTGTCCACCACTATATCCACCACTATATGTGGTGTGTGGACACAGATTCTAAAGAATGAAATGACCAGCCTGTCGCTGGGTACTGTGAGGGAGGGAGAAAGAGTGTGTGCTTGGCAGGAAGGGCAGAAGCTAAAATAAGAGAGGAGACTGCCTTGTTGCATGGTGGAGCATCTTTCAGGTATATGCCCGGGAGTGGTATAGCAGGGTCTTGAGGTAGCATTATTCCCACTTTTCTGAGAAACCATGAACTCTGGTGCCCCCAATTTAATCACTTCCCCTTGGTGGGGAGGCTGGTCAGCACACAGAGGAAGGGAAAGCAGGCTATCCATATGAGACCTGATAGGCTGTGGTCATATGGTGGGGGAGGAGGTCTAGGGGAGGGGAATAGGACAAAAGAGGGAGGGAGGGTGGGAACAGGAAGATACAAGTGAGGGGATAACAATCAGAATGTAATCTAAATAAATTATAATAATTAAAAAGAAAGAAAGAAAGAAAGAAAGAAAGAAAGAAAGAAAGAAAGCAAACTCCCAAAATGGCAGTACTGTCTAAGAATCAGGGTATTGCTGCTTCCTAAATTAGCACTTGAAGGGGCTGGGGAGCTGGCTCAGGATCTGGTTGCTTTTGAGAATACCCCAGAGGCCTCATAGCATAGCCACCTGTAACTTAACTCCCAGGGGATTTAATGTCCTCTTCTGGCTTCCAGGGGCACTGCGCACACATGCACAGACCTACATTCAGGCAAAGCACCCACACACATAAAATACAAATTAAAAATAACTTAAGATAATAAATAAAAATTAAGCAAAGGTAAATTGATGTATGAAATAGCAGTTCTTACTATACTGTGTTTATTTCTCCCCTGCCTCCAAATAGAAAAGAAGATCTCTGATTTTGTTTCTTCTACCAGAAGAAGAGTGAAAGCAAACGACCTCAGTATGGCACCGGTGTGGCAGCGCAGGAGTTACTATGTGACAGAAGTTGTTTCAAATTATCCCGGATGGCGTTTTAGCTCCAGAGACTGTTCCTCCTGGATTTTCTTTGTCAAGAAAGTAACACAATTGGGAAAACGACTAGGCTGCAGCACACTTACTTGTCCATGTAACAATCTGTCATCTTCTTCTGCACATTATTTTACTATGATATATTCATTGTACATAGAGATGGCTTTCATAAAGGTATTTACATACAAGTACATCCATCATGTGCTATGACAATATTTACACACATGTACATTGTATAAGTTGACTGTACACACATGTATGCCATGTACATTGACTGTTTTTACACGAATGTATGTTTGGTGCACTGACTGTATTTACACATGTGGCCTTTCCCGTTTCCCTTGACCCTCCTCCTTGTCCCATTCATTCACCCAGACAGCTTTGTTTCTTGTTTAATTGCATGTACACATAAATGATGCTATTGCGCACTGTTGTTCTTACATGGATTAAAAAGAAAACTACTTCTTTAATATCATGTTTATGTGTTATTGTGTGTGGATGGGTGCCTCCGTGTCACAGCATTCTGTGCAGCTCCCAGGAGAACTTTCAAAAGCCAGTTTCCTTTTACTATGTGAGGCACATGGATCAAAGTCAGGTTGTCAGGCTTGGCAAACAACTCTTTACCTGCTGAGCAATCTCATTGGCTCAAGAAGGACTGTGGATGTCACTCATTTAGCATAGGGATTGCCTAAGGTAAACAAAGCCCTAGTTTAATTACCAACACTGAATAAAATGAGAAATGATGGTAAAACACCTACCGTGCCAACTTTTATGTTTGTGTGGTCCACACATGCCACCAGACTCATGTGGAATATCAGAGGCAGGAGGATCAAATGCTCAAGATTACCTCTGGTCACTTAGTGTGAGGGCATCCTATGGTATAGGAGACCCTGTCTCAAGTTACTAGAAGGTAGGCTGAGTGGTGTACAAATCTCAGCTGTGGAGGCTGAGGCTGCTGGACCCGAGTTCAAGGTCAGCTTTGTCTACATAGGGAGTTCTAGACCAACCTGAGCTACATAGTGAGACTTGTCTCAGAGATTAAAAACAAAGAAACAATCAAACAAAAACCGGGGTGGGGGGTGGGGGGAGGGGGAGAACAAAACCAAAAACCAAACAAATAAAAACAAAGAAAAAAGCAAAGTCCCTAAAATTAAATTCTGTTCATACTCCCATAATTATTCAATTTTGTATGCTTATGCTGGTTGTTTTGTTTTTAAATGTGAAATCTAAAATCAATTGCAGCCTAGATACAGTGGTGCAGACCTATAATGTAGGTACTCAGGAGACAGAGGCAGGGGAGTCAGAAACACATACCACCCTGGGCTGCAGGAGACCTTGTCTCAAAAGGAAAAAGGATCTCTAAGTCTGAGGCCAGCCTGGTCTGTAGAGGGAGTTCCAGGACAGCCAGGGCTATGCAGAGAAATCCTGTCTTAAAAAAAATAAAAAGGAAGGAAGGAAGGAAGGAAGGAAGGAAGGAAGGAAGGAAGGAGGAAGATTATGTTGACTAGCTTTATAAAGTGAAAATATTTGATTCACTAATTCTATTGAAATTAAGAATTACTACCATTTTGTTGTTTTTATTTAGGACTTGTGAAAGTATGTTTTTATGAGCAATATTCACTTAAGGTTATAAAAATCAATGTAAAATACTAAATGTAGGTCAACTTATATCAAAATGTAAATGCCCACTCTTTTCTTACCCTGTCATGCAATTTTAAGAAGTCAATGATATAGAGAGCAAATATAACTGAAATGCACTGTATGCATGTGAAACTCAAAACATAGCTCTTTTTCAAAAAAGCCAACAGCTTTTTAAACATTTATATTTAATATGTATTTTTTTATGTATACTCAAGTGTATATGTGTGGTCTACACATGTCCCCAGACTTATGTAGAAGTTAAAGGCTGAGAAAAGAAAACCGAGTCCTCCAAGTTGACCTCCATATGTGCATAATGGTATAAAGACACGGTCAAGCCAGGTGTGGTGGCGCACGCCTTTATTCCCAGCACTCGGGAGACAGAAGGATCGATGTGAGTTCGAGGCCAGACTGGTCTACAAAGTGAAATCCTGTCTCAAAAAACAAACAAACAAACAAACAAACAAACAAACAAAAAAGACACTCACTGTCTGATACACAATAATTGTAAACAGCAATACTATACAAAGACCTCCCTAAAGTCAATGAATAAATGCAGTTCTCTGTAAGATTTGCATCTCATAGCTGCCTGCCCATCATTCCCATAAGCTCTGTTTGGTGCTAATTAGTGGTGAGAAGACAAGCAAATAAAGCATCACTCAGAATGTAGGTGTCTGGTTCCCATGGAGGACACTATCCTCCCTAACTGGGTTCTAGGGATTTCCAAGCAGCACTCTTGTTCTTAGTGTGAATTCATTGAAACACTGATGGTTGAGCAATACACAATCTTAATTTAGTTATAGATAAGAAATTTATAAATTCAAGCCAGATACGGTGGCAGAAGCATGTAAATTCATTACTTAGGTGACTGAGTCAGGAGGATTGCTGGGGGTTGGAGGCCAGAGTAGGCAACACAAGAACACCCTATCTCAAAAACAAAATAATTTACAAATTCACAAGTT
This sequence comes from Acomys percivali, assembly GCA_907169655.1. NCBI lineage: Eukaryota > Metazoa > Chordata > Mammalia > Rodentia > Muridae > Acomys > Acomys percivali. Next base: position 6,869 of record CAJRSG010021503.1, on the reverse strand, counting down.
TACTGCGATCTTTGCTTTGTATGAGCTACAGAATGAGAGAAACTACTAAAACATCTACCCTTAATTATTAACAAAGATCTTTAAGGCTTTTACATAAAGAATTTGGCCAGTTAAGCTGGGCACAGTGGCTCATGTCTGTAATCCCAGCACTTGGGAGGCAGAGGCAGGCTGATCACTGTGAGTTCAAGGCCAGCCTGGTCTACAAAACGAGTCCAGGACAGCCAAGGCTACACAGGGAAATCGTGTCTTGAAAAACCAAACCAACCAACCAAACAAAAAACAAATCAACCAACCAAACAAACAAAAAACCCAACCCAAACCAAAGAAACAAACCTCTCCCCCACTCCCCCAGAATTTGGCAGCTTGCAGTGACACATGTCAATGTGATGCGCAGAAGAAGCAGAGGAAGGAGAAGATCATGTCTCTAAAGCAAGGCCATCACGGGCTATACCCACAATAAAGGTGCATTGATTGCATATATGAATTATCCCCAAAGAATGAATAAAAAATCTCTTAAAAAGATAATTTGACCATCCTTAACACCACAAAGAAAGAAAGAAAGAAAGAAAGAAAGAAAGAAAGAAAGAAAGAAA
>CAJRSG010021496.1:780-19592 GCA_907169655.1 Acomys percivali | reverse complement strand
AGAATGGGTAATTTTTAAAATACACTTTCTCCAATATTATGTATAACAATTTTTTTCTTCCTCTTCTATGAGAAAAGATTTCTCTGTAGCCCTGGTTGTCCTAAAACATACCTGCTAGGCCAGACTGGCTTCCAGCTCTGCTTCCCAAGTGCTGGGATGAAAGGCATGTGCCTGCAGTGCTACATACAATTGTCCTTTATCAAGACTTTCATATGAGTATATTCATGGTGTCTTTTAATGACTCTGTGTTAATACATATGACTTTTTAAAAAAATTCATTCATTTATCTATTTATTTTGGTTTTTAGAGACAGTCTTTTTCTTTGTAGCCTTGGCTGTCCTGGACCCACTTGTAGACCAAGATGGCCTTGAACTCACATAAATCTCCCTGTCTCTACCTCCCATAGTGCTGAGTGTATAGGGGTCTATGAATGTTATGGCAGGTATTCATGGAGGACAAAATAGTGTGTATTCACGGTGAACAAAAGAGGGTATAGCTCTGGAGCTAGAGTTACAAGTGTTGGTGAATCACTGGGGTGATTGGGATTTGAACTTGTGCCTTTGCAAAAATAATACATTCATTTTCTAACTGATGAGCTATTTCTCCAGTCACTGTAGGCTGATCTTAATTCAGATGATGTCACATACATAGATACAGGGCATAATGTAGAATCTTGTAACATGAACGAAAACTAAATGATATTTAGTAATGATCACGTTCAGTTCATAAGAGGTTTTCCTTATTTTGCGGTTCATGTGAAGTAGAGACCCTTTTTTTTTTTTTTTACAATTTATTTATTTTATGTATATGTGTGTTCTATCTGCCTGTACACCTGCAGTCCAGAAAAGGGCATCAGATCCCAATATAGATGATTGTGAGCCACCAAATGGTTGCTGAGAATTGAACTCAGGACCTCTGGAAGAGCAGCAGTCAGTGCTCTTAACCACTTAGCCATTTTCCAGATCAAAATGGATTTTAAAAAGTAGACCTTTGGGTTTAAAGGACATCATATATGTTTGATATAGTATCTTTTTGAGACATTTTCCATTGTTCCAGTTATTTGACTTGATATGTTTTAATGCAGTTTTTTTTTCTGAATTCTGTTCTTTTTAATTTTATGGTAATGATGCTTTCGTTCAAACAGCATGTTATTCTTCATGGCTTAGAAACCATGCCAGGTTGTAATCATGTGTATTATGTAGTCACTTATATAGCTATAGAAATGTTTTTTATCTAGTTTATTCTTTTGTTTATTTTACTTTTTCTTAGGCCTTGATGTTAAAAGTGAAGCATGCCAGCATTTTTTTCAAGATGTTTTAGTTGTGTCTTTTACCAGAATCCTTATGGATGATGTGATGAGTAAATGGAGGTTAGAAATTCATGTGAGTTTTATATATGAAGGGAACTCAAGTTTTATGTGGTGATTCCTGAGTCTACTGCTAATAATGTTTTGATTACTGACAGGCATAATGCAATTAGGCAGGACAAGATCCTTTTGGGGAGAGCTTGCTTGGGGTTTTAAATATAAGACCTGGGTTTTTAAAACTTGCCCCCTGGAATTCTAAGTGTCTTCTATTTACTCTATTTCTGATGATACTGATGCTAAGAGTTATCCACTATTGGGTTTATCTTTTAAACCTACATATGCAGAATAGGAAATGGTATCTTAGTATAACTGTAACACTAAATGATAAAATAGCATAACAATTTTAATATGGAAATAAACAAAGAAACTTAGGTTTTCCTTGACCCTGGGAGATAAAAGGCTGACTTTCCCTAAGAAATGTAAATTACAGATCAGTACTCACACATTTTGAAAATTCAAATTTTAGTTTTGACAATGATGGAGTCAAACAGATTTTTTTTGTTCTCAACTGTCAAAAATAAATATAAACACTCATGGAATAAAATAATTTAGATTACTGTTGATCCATTTTAAGATTTAACTTTTCTTTGAATGACAATATAGATGTCTTTTTAATAAATTATTGAATGGCAAGGCAGTTATTTATAAAATAATGTTAACCAGAAGTTGAGAAATTTTATGGATGGTATTTAACTTAAATATTTCCAACATTAACCAAGATATGCGTATGCACATTTACTTGTATGTATATATATATATATATATATATGTGTGTGTGTGTGTGTGTGTGTGTGTGTATCCATATGTGTGTATACATTTATACACACATATACATATATACATATATGTATGTGTGTGTCTACTGCACATGCAAGTGTATATATGTGTATGTTTATGTGTGTATATATGTATGTGCATGTATGCATATATATTTCTGCATTTTTGTCACTAATTTACCAAAACATGTGAATATGTTTTCAGTAGATTTTCAGTTAATACATTTGTCGATTCACTAACATTAAACTCATGTTAATACCATCCTGAAGAAAGTGTATAACATACTGATTGATTCACTCGGTCATTTGTTCATTCATGGAGAGGTAGATACACGGACTTGCCAACATTTTGTCTCAGGCAACATGATACTTGGTATTTACTAACTCAGTGATTCCCTTGACAACGGACAATATAAACTACTGTAGAACAGATGTTGTGTTCATAGTATTTTAAGTGTAAATGTGGATTCTTAAGACAGCAGAAAATATTTGTAGAAGCTGCAAATACACATTTAAATTCCTTTTTTTTTGATGGGCGGTGGTGGTCCATGCCTTCACTTCCACCACTTAAGAAGCAGAAACGGGCAAATCTTTTGAGTTTGAAGCTAGTCTGGTCTACAAAGCGAGTTCCAGGACAGCTAGGGCTATACAGAGAAAGCTTGTTTCCAAAAACCAAAGGAAAAGAGAAAAAAGAAAAAGAAACTTCCTTTTTTCATTTCACGAAACACATACACTTAGGCAATTATTTTAATTTGATTCCCTAAGAGTAAATTTTCTAAAATTCCCTAAAAGTAAGTTGTCTTTAACATAAGCACTGATAGCCATAAACATCCAACCTTTAGAACTGTCTTTACTCTTTGCCAAAGAGTCTGGTATATTATTTTTATTTTCTTACCAGTCTAGTGTTTTTTTTAAGCTGATCCCTTGATCATTTAAGAATATATAGCTAATTGTATAACTATTTCTGCAGTTTCCCATCTTGATAGAGTTTATGATCTTCTTATACGGAAGGAGATTGCTGATTCCTATTGTTTTGTTTGGTGTTTTCCTGGTTATTAAGAGTATTGCTTGTTTCTTTTTCCTCCTTTATTTTTATTTATAAATACCTAGTTTCCTTTTCTGATTGAGAATTCTTTCCCTTCTTCTGCTGTCTGTTTTCTTGATGGTGGTAAATTGTGTTATTTCATGCTTTTCTCTAATATAGTAATTTCTCAAATACTCACCAGTGTTCTTCTTCCCGGCCAAATCCTCCATACACACAAGCCATGTGCTTCCTCTCCACCTCACCTATGGCAGCAGCCTCCTTCCCACCCTTGCAACTCCCATTCCCAATATTCTCTTCTGGTCTCTCACCGCTTTTCTTCCAAGATCCTCTCTGTCCCAAAAGTCTATGAACCTTAGGGAAGTTCATTCAATTTACCCTGCCTAGGAGATTTGCCCTTTTAATGGTCAAACGGGAGTAAGATTTTAGGCAAGATAACAAACATTTTGGGGATATGTGAGTCTTCTCATTTGAGCAGCAACCAGACTATCCCCCAAGAGAAGAATGGGTTGTGAATGTGGGAATGGGAAGGGAAAAGGAAGAGGTGTGTGATCCAGTTGTAAAGTGATTATATAAATTGATTAATGAAAAAATCCTAAAACTGAAATAACAGTACAGGTTGATTAAAAAGTAGTAATATGTGTAAATGTGTGTGTAAGCAAATAGAATTATACTATTCTATATACATTTTTGTAGTATAATATTCTAGAGTCAGTGTATCCTTTTGAACACAGTTTAAACAATGCATGAGCACTTGCGTAAACACCAGAGGTTATTAGTGTACTAGTACATCCTTGTAAAAGCCAGAGAAAATCAGTGTACAATAAAAATATGAGTTATGTTTTGTTTACCCTTTTAGAGAATTAAGGTCTTGCTACAAAAAAAGTTGGCTCCAATACCTTGCACTAATGATACAGGTAATGCTAAATGAAGAATCCTGCCCATTTTATAGTGATTGGAGAACAATAAGAAGACAAAGTACAATTCATTATAAAATGCATATTTTCATACCCCAAACATCAAGTATGGTCTAAACCATTATATGTGACAATTTGGAAAGAGATTCTCACACTTAAAACCAACGTATGAGCATGTAATTAATGGATCTCTACAATTTACAAACTACACTGAATTATTTAGGATTACCATCCATAGTGATGACTTAAAACATCTCATGCAAATGTTTCAGAAATGCTAACATAAAAGAAGTATTGAATCTGAATTTTAGGCAATCCATTATCTTACAAAAACAAAAAAAATGTTAAAGGATTTGGGCATGTAATATATTTACACATTTGGAGGATTCTTCATCATCTCCATTCTATTTTTGCGTTGCATTTTTGGTTAATTATTATTTGTTTACAAAATATCTGAATATCACGTGTCCCTCCTTTTTCATGTCCCTCCCTCTCATCTCATCTACTGATGCTCATGGTCTCACATAATTTAGAAGACAGATATATGAAGTACAACAGCTTCCATAGTCCAATAAGACACCTGCTTCACCAACAAATGTCTACTCTAATCAAGGGCTTAAAACTTTGTGGAAAATTGGTACCTAGTGGAAAATCCATCCTGTTGATGCTCCATCTGAGAACTTGAGTTTCTCAAACTAATGTTAAAATTCTGAGGGGCAAAGAATTCCTCCCTGAAACATTAAACAGTTTACCTATAGCCTCAGCTTGTTTCATGAACTACTATATCATGGGAGGTAGTTCCAGAGGCAGGCTACCTTCTGAGGCATTGATTATGGCTTACAAATCAACATTTCATCATCTATGACTATGTTTTAGGAGCAATTTTTATTTGTACTTGGGTTGAACAAATATCTCATATGAACTTAGGTCATTTGTGTTTGAATTATCTTACAGAATATGAACTATTTGTACACACATAGGAATATTAATTCATCTGTTTTAATCACTTTTATACCTTGATATGTTTGAATTTAAATATAAACCTTACAAAATTTAGTTAATTGGATCATTTAAAGTAAATACAGCTTGTTAATTTATAATATTGATGAATCACACATTAATGAATCCATTCATAAAATACTACACATATTTAAATGACCTATACCATAATATTTCAGTAGTTTTTTGTATAGACATTAAGATAACATTTTAGAGGTAATTTTTGGTTTAAATTTTATCAATAGAATCCCCAGAGTAAACATCCATTGTGTCCCAATTACATAGAATCACACTTAGCGTTGTTAAATGGCAAGAATATTATGTATAACTATGGAGGAGGCATATTTGCCTCATCTTGGTAGCTACAGATTCTTTATGGGAGCAATATTTTAGACCAAACTCCTATAAAGGATAATGTGACGATGGAAAATATTTCACATACTCTATTACCATAAACATATCGACCAGAGAAAGATTTGTCCTCTTAAAGCCTTAATCCCATCTCCCCACAATGGATCCAATTGGCAATGCCTTTTCCCACAAATCACATACCCTCAGGTCTCAATATACTCTGTATTTCCTCTGCTCTTCAGATATTCTCTTCCTAATGATTGTCTGGTAATTTTCCGACAGGGATCAAATCTGTTTTTTTTTTTGTGTGTGAGATATTTTTTTTGGCATTATGAACTGTGGAATTACTGATATGAACAACAACATCACAGCATGTAGTGAATATTAATAACAACAATGCAGAATTAATAGAACAGAGGTGTATTGTATTTATTAATAAACATGACAGATAAGGGATTAGCTTCAGATTTAAAAGTATCTATAATGTATAATCCATGATAAGCAGAAAGACTACCAACAAAATAAACTTCATATAGAATATATCTTAAACTTTCCAGTATTCTACCATAATAAACTATATAGAACATTATGCAACAGTCTTGTCTTAGTATAGATATTAGTACTATTATCCTGGATTAAATCCTTACATTTTAAAACATTATTTCTTTATTTAGTTTTTACAAGAATTCTTTAGCAAACTAATCAATGGCATCAGATTAAAATAGCATGAAAGTCTTTTTAATTTTATTTTCCAAATAATTATGTAATAAAAATATAGGGAGTATGTTGTGGTAAAACTTTTCCAACTCCTACCAAGTATTAGGATTCCTGGTATGGGTTCTTTGAGAATAGCTATGATTTCAATATTGTTTAAATACTTCCAAGCATTTTTCTCACTTAAAAACCATTTTTCTCAAATGAACTCTGGGATAGTAATTCCCTATCAAGTTAGACTCTTACAGGAAATCTCTATGTGCTCTAATGTTTTAGCTTGTCCTAAAGTAGTGTGCCTCCAGTTTGCATGATCTGTTGTCTTTGAAGATATGATTTCTGGGTAAAGGACATTGCATTCTTTACATTAATAAGGTATGTCTTGGGTATGTACTCTGCGGTGGGCTTGAATAGTTTAGGACTCCCAAAAGTTTTTCCTATATTAAACTTATAAGGTTGCTTTCTATTATGAATTCTTTGAACAACTTGGAGAGCTGAAGACAGGGTAAAACACTTGCCACAGTTTTTACATTTGTAATTTTTATTTCCAGTGAGGTTTCTGTAGTGAATTTGATGACTTGAGGATTTGGTAAAGTGTTTCCCACACTCTTTATATCTGTAAAGTTTTTCTCAGGTATGGATTCTTTGATGAACTTGGAAAGGTGAGGGTGAAGTAAAGAATTTCCCAGATTCACTATAATTGTAAGGTTTGTCCCCAGTATGAATTCAGTGGTGAGCTTGAAATGATGAGTACTATGTAAATGATTTACTAACCTTATTATATTTATATGATCTGTCTCAGCTATGGGTTCTTTGATGACTTTGGAGAGATGAATATTGCATGAATGATTTCCCACACTCATTACAGCTGTAAGGTTCTTCTCGAGTATGGATTCTTTGATGAACTTTAAGATTTGAGGACATTGTAAATTATTTCTCACAGTTATTACATTTATATGGTTTGTCTCACATATGAATTATTACATGAATTTGGAGATTTGAGTACTGGATAAATAATTTTCCACACTCATTACATTAATAATGTTTAGCTCCAGTATGGATTCTTTGATGACGTTGGAGAGTTGAAGACTGAGTAAAGGATTTCCCACACTCATTACATTTGTAAGGTTTATCTCCAGTATGGATTCTTAGATGTCGTTGAAGATTTGAAGAGACAGTAAAGGATTTCCCACACTCATTACATTCATAAGGTTTAGCTCCAGTATGAATTCTTTGATGACCTTGGAGAGTTGAAGAGCGAGTAAAGGATTTCCCACACTCATTACATTTGTATGGTTTATCTCCAATATGAATTCTTTGATGACCTTGGAGAGTTGAAGACTGAGTAAAGGATTTCACACACTCATTACATTTGTAAGGTTTATCTCCAGTATGGATTCTTAGATGACGTTGAAAATTTGAAGAGAAAGTAAAGGATTTCCCACACTCATTACATTCATAAGGTTTAGCTCCAGTATGGATTCTTTGATGACATTGGAGAGTTGAAGAGTGAGTAAAGGATTTCCCACACTCATTACATTTGTATGGTTTATCTCCAATATGAATTCTTTGATGACCTTGGAGAGTTGAAGACGGAGTAAAGGATTTCCCACACTCATTACATTTGTAAGGTTTATCTCCAGTATGGATTCTTAGATGACGTTGAAAATTTGAAGAGAAAGTAAAGGATTTCCCACACTCATTACATTCATAAGGTTTAGCTCCAGTATGGATTCTTTGATGACCCTGGAGAGTTGAAGAGCGAGTAAAGGATTTCCCACACTCATTACATTTGTATGGTTTATCTCCAATATGAATTCTTTGATGATGTTGGAGAGTTGAAGACTGAGTAATGGATTTCCCACACTCATTACATTTGTAAGGTTTATCTCCAGTATGGATTCTTTGATTACCTTGGAGAGTTGAAGAGCGAGTAAAGGATTTCCCACACTCATTAAATTTGTATGGTTTATCTCCAATATGAATTCTTTGATGACCTTGGAGAGTTGAAGACTGAGTAAAGGATTTCCCACACTCATGACATTTGTAAGGTTTATCTCCAGTATGGATTCTTTGATGACATTGGAGAGTTGAAGAGAGAGTAAAGGATTTCCCACACTCATTACATTTGTAAGGTTTATGTCCACTCTGGATTATTTGATTACCTTGGAGAGTTGAAGAGCAAGTAAAGGATTTACAACACTCATTACATTTGTAAGGTTTATATCCAGTATGAATTCTTTGATGAACTTGGAGAGTTGAAGACTGAGTAAAGAATTTCCCACACTCATTACATTTGTATGGTTTATGTCCAGTATGGGTTCTTTGATGAACTTGGAGAGTTGAAGACTGAGTAAAGCATTTCCCACACTCATTACATTTGTAAGGTTTATGTCCAGTATGGATTCTTTTATGACGTTGGAGAGTTGAAGAGTAAGTAAAGAATTTGTTACACTCATTACATTTGTAAGGTTTATCTCCAGTATGGATCCTTTGATGACTTTCGAGAGTTGAAGAGCAAGTACAGGATTTCCCACACTCACTACATTTGTAAGGATATTCTTGTGAATGAATACTTTGATGATCCTGGAGAGCAGAGGATGAGGTAAATGATTCCCCACATTCATTACATTTTTGACATTTTTGTCCAGTGTTAATGGAGTGTTGAGCTAGATGTTTGGAGGACTGTGTAAATGATTTCTTCCTCTTAATACATTTATAAGTTTTATCTCCACTGTGGATTCTTTGATGATCTTGAAGCTTTGAGGACTTGGTAAATGATTTTCCACACAGATTACATTTATAAAATTTGCATCCCATATGTATTCTGTGTTGACCTTTAGGTTCCTTACATAATATTTTCCTATTTCTGTGCAGAATAGAATTGTATTTCAAAACTTGTGAACCTTTTCCCTGCGGAGCCTCCAATTGTGAAATTATGAGTGGCACAGACTGAGTACTCTCAGGAGTAGCCAGAGCTTCTTGTTCTTTTGTTTCAGAAATGAAACACATGTATTTTTCACACAGATCATTTCCATAATGACATGTTTTATGAACTTCACTGTCATGTGAATATTCCCTGAACTTCATTCTATCCAGCTCTGAAAGGCCATTACAAGGAAATATTCTTGGTATTTCTTTCAGGAAAGATTCATGGGTACACTCCTTTGGGAATTGCTTCTTGGTATGGTTAGAAGACAAAACTGAAACAAATGAAAGCATATCATTGTCTGATATTTCAGATGCATATTAATGTAATATAGATATATATTACATAAACTGGCATCAAACTAGGGATCATAGCAAAGTGGTACAACACAGAACTGCAGCAATTTTTTCCTAGGAAACAAATATCCTGATAATAATGGATGTTAGAAGATATCTCATAAAACTATCATATATTTTGTAATATATATTATTGTCTTCATTAAGTATTCATTGGAACAAGAAGAACACTATGATGGGCATATCTGGGCCCAGGGGTTCTGCTCGATATATGGCACCAACCAAGGACAACATGTGTAGTCATCATCAAACCCCTACCCAGACCCAGCCTCGGGACAGAATATTCTCCAGAGTTAAGTGGAAACTGGGTACTGAATTTCACATGAACACTGGTGCCCCTTATTTGGCCATGACCCCTAGATGTGGAGACCCGGTGGCACTCAGAGGAAGGCTAGCCTACTACCAAAATGAAATGTGATAACCTAGCATCATATTCAAGGGGAGGAGGTCCCCAGCGGTCACAGTCATAGGGAAAGGGAATGGGTTAAAATCGGTTTGAAAGGAGGAATGGGAGGATGCATGGGATGGGATAGGAATTGAGATGTAATATGAATGATTTTATTTTTCAATAAAAAAAAACAAACAACGCAGGATTCCAAGATGGCACCGTCCAATAAGCCACGTATCTGAGCTACTCTGAGGAGACCAGGAACATAAATGGAGCAACAGATTGCTGAACATTGAGAACTGTAGGTGAGTGTGGCCCCAAATGCCGCAGTCCAAACAGGGGGCCTACCACCCCTGGGATAAGCATCATCATGGAGGTGCTAAATGCACTCCGCAAACTCTGGAACAGGATCCACATGAAAACTGCAGCCTGTATATAAAGCACAGACTCGCTGTTTGGGGAGGGGATTTTCCAGAATCCTCAGCCAGAGGAGTCTCAGTGAACAGGGTGAATCTGCCCTAGGATTCTGACTTCTGCACCACCCCAAACTGTGGAGGTCACCCACCTAAGCCTAGTGGAAACACAGGCTGGGCGACCCAACAGAGACAGCTAAAGTGGGACTGCAGCTCGCTGGCCATCCGGGGCCCAACCTAACACCGATCACAGCAGACTGAGGCTGTAAACAGCAGCAGTGAGAAATCAGCTTGGATTGCACCCACAGACCTATCGGGAGACTTGGGTCTTGCCTAGAGCGATAGCTGAGCATCAGAGGCCAGCAGGAAGATCTGGTTCTGCGGGGCAAACCCAGAGCTCTGCAACTCTATTGTTCTGACCCAGCCGAGCGCAAGGCACTGGCCCTGCACTCCTTTAACGAGAGACCCTACCTGGGGCTCCTGGCCCGAGAAAGCCATGCACTCTTACATTATCAGGAGACAAAACATGGGTCTTGCTTGCAGTATCTAATTGCTGACCAAGAACGACCTTGGTCCCTCCAGGCATATAGTTCTGGAAGAGTGTGAACACCTCTACAGGGTATAGAGACTGACCTAAAAGACAGCTACACCTCCAGAAGATCTGATTTACCTGGGGTCTTGACTAGAAAGCCAAAGGAAGGACAGGCAGCAGGGATCAACCTACACAACCAGAATGTTTGTGTGTGGACCATAGTCTAGGTCCCAAAACTGCTGATCTGAATTACAGCAGTAAAGTCCAAACAGAAATCTACTTTGGCTGACTCAGCCTGGAGCCCACAGTGCAGAGGAAAACTACCAGGAGGGAAACCGGATCACCTACCTGTTCCACGGAAATACTCCCTGATCCCCACAGGCAAGAGCACCTGACCTATAATCAGTCATCAATTAACCACTCTCAACCAATGATGGTCACTATAAAATATCTTCCAACATCAGGGTCATCAAAATGACAAGAGGACAGCAAAAGAACGCTAACAAAACCAAAACAGTTTGGCATCTCCGGATCACAGCATTCCCAATCAAAACAACCTGGAGAACCTAACAGCAATGGATAAGTAAAGAAAATGACCTCAAGTCTTTAGTAAAGAAGATGATAATGGAAGAAACAAATAAAATCTGTAAACAAATGCAGGAGGAGGCAAACAAGAGGGCTGAAGAGTTAAGAGAGTCATATAAAGAGGCACTTGAAGAATTTCAGAAAAATATAAATATCCAGATGACAGAAATCATTAAAACAGTCCAAGACATGAAGATAAAAATGGAAGCTATGATACAGAAACACACAGAAGAAAAATGCAATCAAGAGGCATCAGAGAAGAAAACAAGCATCTCAGATGTGGCCTTATTTAACAAATTGCAGCAAATGGAAGAACGAATATAGGGACTTGAAGATACACTTGCAGAACTGGAAACAACCATCCAGCAAAATCCTGACACAGAGCATTCATGAAATAAAAACAACATGAAAATATGAAACTTGAGAATAATTGAGATAGAGGAAAGAGAAGGCAACCGACTCCACAGTCCAGAAAATATCTTTAATAGAATAATAGAAGAAAATTTCCCCAATTTGAAGATGGAGAAGCATACGAGCATACGAGAGGCCTACAGAACATCAAATAGAATAGATGTGAAAAGAAATCTTCCCTCCACATAATAATAACAACACAAAATATACAGAACAAGGAAAAATATTAAAAGCAGCAAAAGAAAAATGCCGAGTAACATATGAAGGCAAAACTATCAGAATTACTCCTGACTTCTCAGCAGAGACCATGAAAGCCAGATGGGCCTGGACAAGGGTTCTGCAAACCCTAAGAGAACACAGATACCAGGCAAGACTACTATATCCAGCAAAATTATCAATAACCATTGATGGAGAAGACAAGATATTCCCTGACAAAAACAAATTCAAACAGTACCTAGCCACAAATCCGGCTTTACAGAAGTTAATAGAAGGAAAACTCCACCCCAACTGGTCAAACTACAACCAAAACTACATAGCAAATAGGTAATTACACCATTGCAAAATCACAACCTCACAAAATCTTCATTGTTACAAACACCAAAAATGAAGGGACTTACCAATCAGTAAGTCAGTAGTATCTCTCAACATCAGTGGTCTCAATTCTCCAATAAAAAAGACACAGACTAACGGAGTGGTTGCATAAACACGACCCAACATTCTTCTGCATGCAAGTAACACATCTCAACCAGAAGGACAGATATTGCCTCAGAGTAAAAGGTTGGGGAGAAATATTCCAAGCAAATGGTCACAAGAAACATGCTGGGGTTGCAATTCAAATATGTAGTAAAATAAACTTTCAACCAAAATTAATCAAAAGAGATGAGGATGGACTCTTTGTACTCATCAAAGTTAAAGACAACCAAGAAGACATCATGATTGTGAACATCTGTGCTCCTAACACAAGGGCTCCCACATTTGTAAAAGGGTTATTAACAAAGCTTGTCCCACTCATCAATACCCACACATTAATAGTGGGAGACTTCAATACCCCACTTTCACTCAAGGATAAGTCTTTGATTCAAAAATTAAGCCGAGAAATAACCTCATTAACCAATGCTTGACACATGGTTCCAACACATATGTCCAGGACTTTCCAACCAAACGCAAGGGAGTATACCTTTTTCCCAGCACCCTATGGAACTTTCTCTAAAACTGATCACATAGTTGGTCACGAAGCAAACCTCAACAGATACAAGAAGATTGAAATAATACCTTGTATCTCATCAGATCACCATGATCTAAGGCTGGACTTCAACAACAACAGAAATAACAAAATCATACTTACACGTGGAAACTAAACAACTTTCTACTTAATGACACATGGGTCACGGAAGAAATAAGGGAAGAAATAAAAGACTTCTGGAAATTCAATGAAAATGAAGGAACAACATACCCAAATTTGTTGGACACATTGAAAGCAGTGCTAAGAGGAAAATTCATAGCCCTAAGTGCATTTAAAAAGAAAATGGAATCATCCCACATAAACAACTTAACAACATATCTGGAAGGTCTAGAAAAAAAAAGGAAGCAGAAACACCCAAGAGGAGTAGACGCCTAGAAATAATCAAACTCAGGGCTGAAATCAATAAATTAGAATCAAAGAGAACAATCCAAAGAATCAACAGAATCAAGAGCTGGTTCTTTGAGAAAATTAACAAGATAGACAAACCGTTAGCCAATCTAACTAAAAGACAGAGAAACACTATCCAAATTAACAAAATCAGAAATGAAAAGGGAGACATAACAACAGACACCGAAGAAAACCAAAAAATCGTAAGATGCAACTTCAAAGGCATTTATGCCACAAAAATTTGAAATTTTAAATGAAATGGACAAATTTCTCTACTGATTCCATTTACCAAAGTTGAACCAAGACCAGATAAACAAATTAAATAGCCCTATTTCACCTATAGAAATAGAAGCAACCATTGATAGTCTCCCAACAAAAAAAAAGCCCAGGGCCTGTTGGTTTCAGCGCAGAATTCTACCAGACCTTCAAAAAGGAGCTAATACCAATACTATTCAAGCTATATCGAAAGATAGAAATGGATGGACCATTACCATATTCCTTCTATGAGGTCACAGTCACATTGTTACCTAAACCTCACAAAGACCCAACAAAAAACAGAATTTCAGACCAATTTCTCTTATGAACATTGATGCAAAAATATTCAACAAAATACTCGCAAAGCGAATACAACAGCATATCAAAGACATCCTTCACCAAGACCAGGTAGGATTCATTCCAGGCATGCAGGGATGGTTTAACATACAGAAATCCATCAATGTAATCCATCATATAAACAAACTGAAAAAGAAAAACCTCATGGTCATCTCTTTAGATGAAGAAAAAGCATTTGACAAAATCGAACACCCTTTATGTGTAAAGTTCTGGCGAGATCGGAATACAAGGCACTTATCTAAACATAATAAAGGCTATATACAGCAAACCAACAGCCAACATTAAATTAAATGGAGAGATACTCAAGAAAATCCCTCTAAAATTGGGGACCAGACAAGGCTACCCACTTTTCCCATATCTCTTCAATATCGTTCTTGAAGTGCTAGCCAGAGCAATAAGACATCAAAACGAGATCAAGGGGATCCAAATGGGAAAGGAAGAATTGAAATTATCCCTATTTGCAGATGATATGATAGTGTATATAAGTGACCCCCCAAATTCCACCAAAAACTCCTACAGCTGATAAACACCTTCAGCAAATTGGCAGGATACAAAATAAACTCAAAATAGTCAGTAGCTTCCCTGTATACAAATGACAAACAGGCAGAGGAAGAAATTAGGAAAACTACTCCCTTTACCATAGCCACAAACATTTATAAAATATCTAGGAGTAACTCTAACCAAGCGAGTGAAGGACTTATTCGAAAAAAACTTCAAACCTCTGAAGAAAGAGATTGAAGATGACATCAGAAGATGGAGGTACTTACCTTGTTCATGGATCGGGAGAATCAACATAGTAAAAATGGCCATCTTACCAAAAGCAACTTACAGATTCAATGCAATCCCTATCAAGATACCTACAAAGTATTTTGAAGATATTGAAAGATCAATTCTCAAATTCATATGGAGAAACAAAAACACTGAATAGCAAAAACAATCCTATACAATAAAAGATCCTCTGGAGGAATCTCCATACCTAATCTCAAGCTGTACTATAGAGCAACAGTAATTAAAACAGCATGGTACTGGCAAAGCAATAGGCTGGTAGATCAATGGAATCAAATCAAAGACCCAGAGATGAATCCACACACATTTGCTCACTTGATTTTTGACAAAAAGCCAAATCTATTTAATGGAAAAATGATAGCATCTTCAACAAATGGTGCTGGTCTAACTGGATGTCTACATGTAGAAAAATGCAATGAAACCCTTATTTGTCACCATGCACAAAACTCAAGTCCAAGTGGATTAAAGACCTCAACTTAAAACCAGAGACATTAATTCAGTTAGAGGAAAAAGTGGGGAAGAGCCTGGGACACATAGGCACAGGAAACAACTTCCTGAACAGTACACCAACAGCCCAGGCCTTAATGTCAACAATTAATAAATGGGACCTTATGAGGCTGATAAGCTTCTGTAAGGCAGGAGACACTGTCAAGGGAACCAAGCGACAGCTTAATGACTGAGAAAAGATCTTCACCAACTCTTCAGCTGACAAAGTTTTAATTTCCAAAATATATAAAGAACTCAAGAAATTAAGCACCACAAAACCAAACAACCCAATTGCGAAATGGGGCTTGGAACTTAACAGAGAATTCTCAACAGAGGAATATCAAATGGCCAAGATACACTTAGAGAAATGCTCGTCCTCGTTAGTCATCAGAGAAATGCAAATCAAAACAAAACTGAGATTCCATTTTACACCCATCAGAATGGCTAAGATCAAAAACTCTAGCGACCCCATATGCTGGCGAGGATGAGGAGAGAGAGGAACACTCCTTCATTGCGGGTGGGAATGCATCCTAGTACAACCACTATGGAAATCTATCAGGCACTTTCTCAGAAAACTGGGAATAGGGCTTCCTCAAGATCCAGCTATTCCACTCCTGGGAATATACCCAGAAAATGTCCTACCACACAACAGGGACATATGCTCAACCATATTCAAAGCTGCTTTATACATAATAGCCAGAACATGGAAACAGCCTAAGTGTCCCTCAGTAGAAGAATGGACTAAGAAATTGAGGTACATTCACACTATGGAATACTACTCAGCTATTAAAAACAAGGAATTCCAGGAATTTGTGGACAAATGGATTGATCTAGAAATTATAATAATGAGTGAATTCACCTAGAAGCAAAAAGAAACAAACGGTATATACTCACTTATATCAAAACACTAGTCCAAGGGATACGTACCATGAAAAATTTTACTTACCAGGAAAGTGGATCAGAGGAGAGGTCATCCTATTGAGACTTTAGGCGAAAGTAGCATGGAAGAATGGGGAAATAGTAGGACCCACAGGGTCCTGGAAACCTCCAAGAAGAACTTTATGACAGGCAGATGCGGGTCCTGGGGTCCTCCTCAAACTAAGACACTAGCCAAGGAGAATATAGGCAGTAAACTTCAAACCCCTACCAAGACCTAGCCGACGAACATGATATTCTCCACCGTTGAGTGAAGAGTGAGATCTGACTCTCACACGAACTCTGGTGCCCCTTTTCTGACAATGTCCCCTGGATGGGGAGGCCGGACGGCACTCAGAGGAGGGATAGCAAGGTACCAGGAAGAGACTCGATATCCTAAGAGTATATATAAGGGGAGGAGGTCTCCCTCAATCACAGACATAGGGGAGAGTAGAAGGGGGGATGTGGGAGGGAGGGAAGAATGGGAGGAAACAGGGGAAGGGCTAACAATCAAGATGTAATACGAATAAATTTTTTAAAACGTCTGTAACAGTGACTCGTGGTGCACCTCCTCCCTCCCTCCCGAGTGAGTGTCAAGGCCCCGTGACACACGTCAGCAGTAAACCTTGTGCCTTTGCCTCAAACAAACAAAACAAAACAAAAACAAACAACGCAAATAAAGTATTAATTGGAACAGATAATGTCAAACAAAATTGTTGTAGCTATCACACATGAATAGAAACATACTTTTCACTGTGAAACTCAATTAACAATATGGACACCAATCATTATCTTAAATACATGAACAAATTAATGACCGAAATGAGCAACTACAGAACTTATTTCAGTTTTTCACCTGAATGCAAGATTTATCAATGATTTTAAAATCAAAGAGAATATTAATAAGAACACAAGAGAAAAAATGATAAAAATTTTAGTGTATCATGTAAAACCCATGCGCAGTACATGGAAAAAAAGGGTTTCAAAATTTTCAAAAACATTAAGGAATATTCACTAAGACTAATAAGATCTTTAGAAACCAATGAATTCTTAACAAGTTAAACATCTTTATGTCCTTAAAATCAAATTTGAATCCACAGTACTATATATATATCTTTATTTTAAATTAAAATATGAAGTTCCAGACCTGACATTTGAACAGTCAAGCATAACTTAAAATAAATTTGTATTGAAGTGAAAATTCATTCCATTTACCATTGCTTCTTCCCTCCAGCATCACTCAAGTAACATTCTATGGTCCCTACTCTCATTCTCATGTTAAAAACATGTTTTACTTAGAATTTGCTTCTATGTCTTCATGTTTGGGTTGTGTGTGTGTGTGTTTGTGTGTGTGCAGATATATGGATATGTGTACTTACAAGTACATAAAAAGTCCTCTGTATGTGTTCTTCTTTTTTATCATTGTATATTGCTTCATATATATGAACACTATTCCTTAGAAAATCCAGACTGCAGATGAAATGTAATATAATGGGAGAAATGTGTAGTAGTTTCTCAACTAGAAGAGAACAAAAGATAAATATAAAAGAAGAAATATTTTTGACAAATATTTAAAAGTAGCACTCAAAGATGTTGCTACAAGGCATGCATGGTGTGTGAGTAGCAGGGACGGAGAGAGAGTGGACCAAGTGTGTAGCCAAGTTGTGGACTCTGAAACAGCATTGCTTGTATTTCCTGGATAAGAGGAGGCATCCTAGGGACGACGGGCACATCAACCAAGCCCCATATGGCTGATACCCAGGTTCAAGAGGCACACTGTCCCAGGTTTTATTCACCCAGTACCTTCCAGCCTACCCAAACCTGGGTTACAAAAACACATGGCTGCAGCTAGCAAAAACATTTTCTGGGAACCAGGGACATGGTTTGAGCGTCTAGCCTGCAGTTCTAATTTTCTTAATGTTAATATCTGCTGGACAATAGGAGTAGACAGGGTATCGTTCCAAAATGGAGGCCTCCAGCAAGCATAGAGTCTGAGAATCAGGAGCTCAGTGAGTGCAGAGCACGCAGTTGGCTGCTCAGTGGAGCCTACCCCAAAATGCCCCAATCTCTCATGTCCCCTAGAGAAACAATGGTATCCAAATTGCAAGAAGAAACATTTCTATGCTCTGGCCTTCTGAATACTCCTGGAATTCTGAGAAACACACCAGCTTATTTTTCACAGTACTAATAGCCATCTTGAAGAGACCTGCCAGATCTGAGAACCACACATGTCAGACCCTTATCCCAATCACCTGACTATAGGTCCAACTGGGACACAGCCTGATGTGAAACGATACAGGCTATTGGAGGAGATCCAGATCCCAGCATAGGACCAGTGGTTCTTCCTGCATGCTCTAGAAGCCAAGAGATATCTAGGAACAATCAGCCAAAGCAAGGAACAACCAGATGGATAAAGGGCACCAAAACCTATGGCAATATGGCACCAACACATTCCAACTACCCTAATAAAACATGCCCTGGACATACAAACACAACTGAAACTCAGGAAAATGGTCTTAAATCTATGTTTATGAATACAATAGAATCCTTTCAAAAAGGTATAAATAAACCCATACAAGAAATATAGGAAAATATGATAAAACAGGT
>CAJRSG010021480.1:0-49418 GCA_907169655.1 Acomys percivali | reverse complement strand
TTTTTCAATTTTCAAGCCTGTAGCAAATAAATCAAGGGAATCTTAATGTGGATCCAGTGTTCAAAATAGACAATGGATATACAAAATATTCTTGCCTTATTGTTATACATTCGTCACAGTCTCTTTTGCTTATACCTCAAGGTAAAACCCATTTACTGTATTATTTATTTTCATAACTAGTAAAACTTTGAAAATGATTTTTTTTTATTTTAAAATTGTATGTGTAAGCATGTTTGCCTAGGTGCATGTATGCCCACCACATTTTTGAGCCTTTACTACCCAGAGAGGCCAGAAGAAGGCCGTGGGTCCCTAGGTACTGGAATTACATGAACTTTTGAGCCACCATATGAGTGCTGTGAAACAAGTCTGAATCCTCAGAGGCAGAGCAGGTGCTCTTAAGCACCAAGCTGTCTTTCCAGCAGCCAAAGTCAAACATCGTTATCTTCATTATCTCTTCTTTATAATCGCCTTTCATCTTCATTCGCATTAAATTAGAGTTTTTGAACGTTAAACAGACATATGTATATGCGAATGTGTGCGCAAGTGCACTAAGAGGGAAGAAAAGGCGGTGGGTACTCTGGAGCTGGAGTTCCAGGCAGTTGTGAGTTGTTTGCTGAGAATCTGACTCAGGTCTAGAGCAAGCACTCTGAACTACTCAGCTCTATCTCCACTGCCCTAGTTTATTATCACAATTTTTTCTGTTCCATGAACATTTTCCAGGAGTCAAAATTAACCTATCCTTCTACTAAATTACATATTTTATAATATTTGAGGGAGATTCTTATGGTGCCATGTATTATTTTGCATGCTTTGTTCCTAGGTAATGATCATCATGTTTGTATTCACATTCTTCCAGAGCAAAAAAAGAGCATATTTTTGTATATATTCCCCTCCATTTAAACAGGCAGTGTATCTTCACACACAGTGGGTGCTTATAAAGGGTATTTGAGTTAATGTGGAAATGAGTAATCTGTCAAGATAAATCTTAAGAGTAAAGGTTTCAAAAATTTGTCCAGCTTCCAAATAGATAGCACTGACTTGTACTCAGTGAATGGGCTGATTCTTGTAAACAGCAATCACTGAGGGCTCTCAGAGGGAAAGGGAGTTGCATACTTATAAAACTGGCAAAGTGTGCAGCTAGGTAACCTTAGCAATGTGAGATTCCAAATCGGCCAAATCAAAAGAATTTAACCCCCACATTTACTACTGAATGTACAATGTACAACTGAAAGTACAACCCCACTCCTGGATTATAAGACTCTCTGAAGGCAGTTGTCTTCTGAAGTTTCATGAGATATGTTGCTTGGAAATTGTATTTTTTTCCCTCATACAAACAGATATATATGTAGGATTAACAAAATATTTTTCTTCAAGCCATGTTAGGGGTGGTCGCTAAACATGTCTGTGGGTATGAAGATAACACATGTAATTTAGATATCAAGTATGCTAATCTAACATAATCATGCAGGTGGTAGTGGATCCTTTTCTAAGGTCTATGCCCACAGCTCCCGGTACCTGGCTAGGTTTCTAGAGACAAGCGTGATCTCCCTCCTGCTGAGAGAACGTTAATCCACACCGACAGCTTTTGGTTGCCACTGCCACGTGACTGTCACTTCCTGCACTTTCATGCATATCTTGCCAGGCTGGTAAGTGTTGTGGTTCATAGGTATCACAGCTGGGCAGGGCTGCCTAATTGCTTCCATTGGCAGCTTTCAAAGTGTTTCCTGGAACCATGAAAGCAAGACTGCAGGAAAGAAGCTTTCAGGTCTGATACAGCTCAGTGATGGTGCGTTGTAGGCCTCATAAGTGTTATATTCCCTGCAATAGGGGCAGACTCTCAGTCCCTGAAAGACAACAAAGGGGTCCAACTTTATATTGCTTGGCAAATCACTTAAATATTTATTTTCTGCATTTTCTGTATCATGAGGTTTAAAAAACAGATTGTGACATGTCCAACATAAACACTATTGGGATGGGAAATTATTTAATATTGGTGTACTAATTGCAGGAACGGGAGAAAGAATTACAAGTAGAAACTGAATAAGAGCTAGATCAGAAAAGCTCCGATTTACTAGCAAAGGTAAGCATAAAGATTTTTTAATTTAATTTTCCATTTCCATAACATTCATGCCTGCCATTTTAATTTTTTGAAGTACAAAAATAGAAACAGTCTTCTCTCCTTAACTTATATAAGATCTTCCCAATGGCAGTGGTAACACAGAACTGTCTGTTCTATAGTAAGCACCACTTTTATAGTTACTTTTCTCTTTCTGGACACTTTTTTTTTGGTTTGTTTGTTTTGACGGATAGAAGAAAGAGTTTATTTGGCTTCACGGTTCTAGGGGGAGGCAAGGCGTCAGGCAGCCAGAACAAGCAGCCGAGAGATCACATCTTTATCCACAAACAGTAAAGAGAGACGGTGAAGTGGAAGTGGGAAGAAATCATAAACCCTTAAAGCCCACCCCAGGAATGGACTTATCCATCAAGGCCGTACCTGTCCGTACCTCCCCAGACAGCACTGCCGACATGAGAACAGGTGTTCAAATGCATGCAACCGTGGGAGACGTTTCTCTCTCTCTCTCTCTCTCTCTCTCTCTCTCTCTCTCTCTCTCTCTCTCTCTCTCTCTCTTTTTAAGAGATGGAGTTTATTTCAACTCACAGTTTAAGGGGATACAGTCCATCATGGCAGGTAAACTAGTGGCAGGACTGTGCGGCAGCTGTTCACATTACATCTGCAGTCTTTATTTTTTTTTTAATTTAATTTATTCTTGTTATATCTCAATGGTTATCCCATCCCTTGTATCCTCCCATTCTTCCCTTTCTAGACACTTTTTATTTTTCTGGTATGCTTCTGATGGACTCAGTAGTTAAATCTTAATAAATGAGTTGCATAAAATTTATTTTTTGGCATTATGTCAAATAATTCTGGAAGTATCCATGCACACTTGACCTAGAGTCTTTAGCCTAGAATGATTTTAATGAAATCTATGCTTAATATTCATCACAGATATACTGAAATAATTGGTTTTATGTGCATATGATATTTATTGACTTAGTATATGGTGTTATGAACTTGAGGAAAGCTTTTATTTCTGATATTTTGTTTAAAAACACATGTGGATTTCTTTCTTTCATAGTTGTTCTCCAGGTACAAAAGAGATTTCTCTCCACTATGTATTGAACACAATAGTCTAAATTATGTTGCCAGGGAGGAAAATAAAATGTAACTAGGAAGCCAGAGTATCTAACCTAAAATGGCCATTACATGTTATTGTAACTATAGCCCACTGCAGAAATGTTAGAACTATGGACATTATGAAGAGATAAGTTGCTTGGATCCATAATAAAAAACACACAAAGTGAAGACTAAGGCAAATGTGGACTTATGATAATAATGATTCTTCTGTGTAGCTTTGTCTATTGTAACAATTGTAAAATTTGTCTGCTGGAAGGGAGCGATGGTGAGGAAATTTTCCATAGAAAAACCCATCAGAGCCTGAGAACTCCGCTCAATCATTTTTGCTATGTAACTTTAAAGTTATTTAAGGAGATTTCTTAGTCAACTATTATAAATCATGGTAATAAAATGAAATTTTTTTTTACATTTTATTTATTCTGTCATCATTAGTTCCTTATGTTAAATGGTAATTGTAACCTTGACAACTCCAAATGTCAAGCTACTGATTAATGTTCAGCTAAAACATTTTACTCCTACCTAGAAACTTAAGGAAAACACATGTTAATGTTTCAAAATTATTTGAGTTCTGTTGTAATAAATAAACATCAGAAGGAATATGTGGTATTCCTGGTTTTAAGCAATGTCATTTTGAATGTGTTTGCATTACATTAGAGCCTGCATGGTTATTGATTCACATAGTTTGACAAAGGCTATTTGAATTTTGGTATACGACTGAAAAAAAACCCACCTAATTCCTTACAATATAAAGATAATTATTTAACAAGCTAATGCATATGATAAAATACTTTAAATAGCCTTGCTTGCGGAGATTTCTGCATGAAAGTTGTGCTTTCATTATATAATGTAGTTGGTGATGGAAATTAGAAAGAGCTTGGATACCCTGAGTTTCCTACACTAGAATTAAAAAAAAAAATGTAGCAGTTTCCAGTTTAATGAAACTTGAGCTCTAATAGAAAGTGTTGATTTAGCTTGAAAAGCTGAGACATTTGGCAGATCTAGATACGAATTCTCTTCTGGCCACAATTACTAAGGCTGGACAAAAATAATTCTCTCTTGATAAGCTTTGGTTCTGCTTATTCTTCATCGAGTGCTTTTACTCTCACATCTGTCAATCTCCTGGTCCCTGAATCCTATATGTGCTTTCAACTTTCAGTGTGAAAAGAAATGTAATTGCACACAGTGATTCTTTGTGTATAAGTGATAAATGGTGTGTGTGTGTGTGTGTGTGTGTTTGTGTTTGTGTGTGTGCATGCATGCGCATGCTTGCACACATGCTTATGAATCTGTAAGTGTGCTGTGCCTGTTTGTGTAGCCCTCGATTGGTCTTGAAATCATGATCCTCTTGCCTCAGTCTCTGAGTACTGGAAGCAAGCCTGTCTCCAAACACTCAACTCAGAACCTTTTCTTAAGTAAGACCAGTATTTGTGAATCTAATGATAATTTTTACATTTTAAATAATTATGTCTGTATTAAGTGTATAATAACTTTGATGCATTTTTAACAGTAAATGTGTCTATATTAGGAATTAATTAGTGACTTCATAATACTGGGTCATTAAAATGTTGTATGTACTTAAACGTGGATAAAGGTTTCAGCTTCACGTTT
This sequence comes from Acomys percivali, assembly GCA_907169655.1. Classification (NCBI taxonomy): domain Eukaryota; kingdom Metazoa; phylum Chordata; class Mammalia; order Rodentia; family Muridae; genus Acomys; species Acomys percivali. Next base: position 44,614 of record CAJRSG010021480.1, on the reverse strand, counting down.
TATCATATACGTTCTGAATGAGGCAGATAATGTGCGATGACCATTGAGACAAAGGTCTTGCTTTTCTAACCCATTGATAAGATACAGATGAGATAAAAGGAAGTGATGGGAGGGCTCTAATTAGAGTCCGTATGAATGATGGCATTCTCTGTCAGGATTAATGTGTTCCTCTATGCTCAATTGTGCTTCCTGGTTTAACCTCATCACAGAGATCAGAGCAGCAGTTTATTGAAACGTGAAGCAAGGTTCATGTCAATCACATAGATTCTTATGAGTACATCTAGACTGATTTGGTCTCTCAAACATCTTTTAGTGATTAATGCCAACATTTGATCAACTCATGTCATTAGAATATTCTCTGGGATTTTTGGTATCATATGTTATTCCAGTTGATTGAACCCACAACAAATAATGGATGCTTCTAATTAATTTACTTCATAGTAAATTCAGTTTACCCTTTTAAATTCTAACCTTAAAAGAAAATGTGTTTCACATGGACATATGTTTATATTTATGTGTATCTTATATGTGTGTGTGTATATATATACACTAAATCTGTGGCATATTTATAATTATATGTAATACCTTAATAAAGGCAAATTTTCTTCACATGCATTAGGAAATACAGTATTTTCATATGCATTTTCTAATAAATACATTACTGTACTGTACCACCAGAAGTATATTTTCTATCTGACTTGAGGGGGAAAATGTAAAACTCCATTTTGTTTCTAGAATGATTACAACATATTTTCTTTAAGTATATTGCAAAGTTTCAAAACTACTTTTTTTGCAGTGAATGACCCTACAATGAAATTCCCAAAAGTACACAATAATATTTTTAATGTTTCAATAAATATGTTGGACATAAGTTTTATATTTTACTTACAAAGTCCTTTTCCCATAAGAATTTTATTCTGTGACGATGTGAGTCAAGGAGATGTTCTTTGCAACATAATTTGAGTTTTCTTAACATATCTACCTTTTTAAACAGCACTTACGATCTTATAAACTGTGACCATTTGTAAGTGCTTTTGGAAGAGAAGTTGAATGAACATTGATAAGCACAGGCTATTTAGATGTCACCATAACTATAGACACATTGCACAGATTAGATGATTTAGGGAAAACATGAAATCCTTCTGAGAAAGATGAGAAAAAATCAGTGGTTAAGAAAACATGCAACTTTTTCCAAGGAGCCAAATTTGTCTCCTAGCACCAACAGGCCTCTCACAGCTGTATGTAACTGCAACTTAAGGGAATCCAATGCCCTCCTCTGACATCTTTGGGAAACACACATACATAGTGCACTCACATATTTAAGGAAAACACTCACATGCATAAAATGGAAATAAAACAAAGAAAAGCCAGCCAATATAATCACTATTACTAATTCACTATAATCATCAACTTGACAGTTGTCCTAAAACTGCACAACACATATTTTATGAGTGCCATAAAAGTGTAGAGATGTTAGCCAAAATAGACTGAGCATTTATATATTAATCATGCTGCACTTGCTGTTTATGATTCATCTTAGCCATCATGCTTTAAGAGAAACAAATTATCATGATGCTTTTAAGAGAATAGCCTTTCACACGCTAGAAAAATTAATATACGCTGCCTTTGCAATGTTCCTCATTTATATTATTATCATGATGATAAAGAGGACCATAATCATTATTAGATATAGTTGTGGTAACAGAATCCCACTGTATAGTTCAGAGTGATGTAATCATCCTACCTAGCCAAGAGTTAGTTGAACTCATAGCGATTCTCCTGTTTCAACCTTCTGAGTGCTGAGAATAAAGGCTCCACCTCTGTTTTATATAAAAATGAAGTAGCTTACTACTCTCTTTCCCTTTCTATTTGCCTGAAATGAGATTTTGTGCGCCTATTGCTTATTTTTGAGACTAGATCTTGTGATGTAGCCCAAAGTGGCATCAGGAATACCAGTCATCCTACTTCCCCCTTCAGAGTGCAGGGAACAGAGTCACACACCACCACATCTGGTCCTGCTTACCAATTATGTCATCAAACACTCCATGAGGTCATAGACTTCATAATGGGGCCTGTGTTAAATGTCATATGAGCTTTGTAAAGCTCTTGAATTTCCCCTTATCTTTTTGCTACATGCAATATCAGTTTTAATGACTCCAAACTTCAGATGGCTTATGGACATTTTCTACTGTCTACTAATTGTTAGTTTTAGTAAGCCACCACACAAAAATATTTAACAGTTATTATATCTAGGATATATTCTATCAAACAGTCTGATGTACTTGAAACTTCTAAACTACAGCTTAAAGATTCTTATATGTGAATAAAACATTATACAGATAAAAGGGCAAAGATGAGTGATGGACTACTTTAGACTATTTTTAAAAATATAACTATGTGATTAAATACTGAAAACCATTTTTATAAATATCTGATACTGGGTAGATACATGAAATGTTATCATAGTTAGTGAATTACACACACACCATATTCTAAAGAGGTCTATGTTGTAAAAGAACTACCTTCTTGTTCAACCGATATTTGGATTAGTTTTCAATATGTATATAATGGCTTCACGTTTGGTACCAAATAAAAGAGTAGAAAAAAATAAAATGCAAACAAAACACAATTCATGATTAAAAAATAAAAAGAAACAAGAACATTTAAGTAGAGTAAAAGCGTGGTGCTTTGAAAAGAGGGGGAGAGCAAAACAGCAATGTATTGGCTCCCCGCATCTTCTGTTCACTATTGCAAACAGGCTGGTACTGTTAGTGACTATTCCTTGTACAGTTTCTTTCTGGTGACGTAACAGTATAGTCCTAAAAACTGTGAAGATACTTCATATGTAATTATTTGGAGTTGGTGTCTGACTCCATAATGCAAGCTCTAGAACATGGTGCAATTTGAACATTAGAGAAAGCCATTACAACACAACAGAAAGAATAAATTTGAGTTTGAGATGACCGTAGGGAACAAGATGTCTTAGGAAATCACTGAAATTATAAAAGGTATATTATTGCTGTCAGAAAAATAATTTTGGGTTTTTTTCATGTTTGGAATGTGTACAAAAAGTCAAAATTTAATTTTATGTATAGTAAAGAAATATTTTTTGTAAAAATTCATATTAAGGTGAGACCATATGCAAAAGTAATTCTAAGTAAACATTCAGTGTCACAGTCTGCTTTCTATTTTTGTAATATATCACTGAAAGCGTTTTGACGAATTAAGGTTTATTCTGTTTACAAGTTCCAGGTATTCGTTCCTCACCAAGAACAGGAAATCATGGCAGAAATCTGGAGATTGAAACTGAAGCAGGGGTCATAGATGAAGCTATTTATGGCTAATTTTACATGGCTGGCTCAGCATGCTTTCTTATACAATCCAGCACCACTTGGCCAGAGCTGGCACTGACCTCAGTGAGCTAAGCTTGTCTACATCAGTAATCGATCAAGACAATGCTGCACAGACTTACATACAGGCTAACCTGATAGACGCATTTTCTGAATTGAGGTTCCTTATGGCCAAATGACCGTTGTTTGTGCTATGTTGACCAAGATATTTAGCTAGCACATCTAATAAAGTCATTTCATTTTGGGTAGTGCAATAAATACTTTTTACCTTGAAATGAGTATAAACAATACTATATTATTTCCAAATACAAATGAGTTCAAAAAAAAATCATACTACATTCTTCTTCCATTGTTTTCCCTTCACTCAGCTAAGACATACAATCCTCCCAAGAGTCAAAGACATAAATGCATTCATTGGTAGTGAAGAAAAGAGAAAATCCAAGTAATAGGTAACACAGACTGAAAGACAACAAAAATATGAGTGGGGAAAATCTGACCATACATTCATTGAGAAACAAGCCTCAAACTTGGTGTTTGAGCCCCAGAAACCATGTCATGGACATAGCAGAATGTGCCTGTATTCCAGCTCTGGGGAAGAAGAGACAAGAGAATCTCTGTGTTATATTATAGGAAAAGAAAAATCTACTTGCAGAAAAATTTTAAATAAAAAAATAAAGAATTGACCTAATTAGAGGAAAATAAGGACTCATAACAATCAAATGTAGTGGCAGTCTTGAATTAGGTTTCCAGGAAACAAAATGAATTTAATAAGAATAGAACATTTTCTAGGAATTTATTTAAAGATAATGATAAATACTACTTTTTAAAAAAAAATGTACCCAAAACCACCAGATGCCATCATGTCAGAAAACCAACTTCAAGGAGTACAGAGGAACACTTGATGTTATATTAGACATTTTTCTCTTAAAAAATGTATTACAAAATAGAATGTTCTGTTTTTTAGAAAACCAATATTTGAGCAAACATTTGCTTGAATTGAGCAAGTGACTCAGGAATATTAGAGCTAAATTTTCAAGGATAACTCTTGACTACAAGAAACAGCTGTGAAGTCTGTGAAGTCAGAATTGTTAAGAAAGCATAGTATGTCTTCCTGAAAGGGAACTAGTGGGAATGAGCAGGAGGGGACATGGTATTGCTTAAGGGAAGTTGTGACTATAGAAACCTCTGGGCAAATGTGTAGACTTGTGTGTGTGTGTGTGTGTGTGTGTGTGTGTGTGTGTGTATGTGTGTGTGTATGTGTGTGTGTGTGTATGTGTGTGTGTATGTGTGTGTGTGTATGTGTGTGTGTGTGATTTTTCTTTTCTTTTTTTATTAATTTATTCTTGTTACATCTCAACGGTTATCCCATCCCTTGTATCCTCCCATTCTCCCCTCCCTCCCATTTTCCCCTTATTCCCCTCCCCTATGACTGTTCCTGAGAGGGATTACCTCCCCCTGTATATGCTCATAGGGTATCAAGTCTCTTCTCGGTGACCTGCTGTCCTTCCTCTAAGTGTCACCAGGTCTCCCCCTCCAGGGGACATGGTCAAATGTGAGGCACCAGAGTACATGAGAAAGTCATATCCCACTCTCCACTCAAGTCTGGAGACTGTTCTGACCATTGGCTAGATCTGGGTGATTTTTCATTTGAAAGACTTCTAGCAGGAAAAAAAAAAGATTGATCTTTAAACTTAGTCCTTTAATCTAGATATGTAATGGAGCTGAAAGAGTAAGCATTCATATGTCACAACAAATGTTTCTAATGATGAGTTTCATTTAAGATACAGAATATTTACACTATCTTAATAATGATAAAAAATCTTCACAAACAATAAAGAAAATATTTTCCTAATATAGTGTTACTATTGAATGCATGATGGGTATATTTTGCTAGGTAGGTCATTGTTGCAATTTATAGTGTTCATAGCTGGTTAAAATAGGATTTTTTTTCTCTGCCTGTAGTATGAACAGAATCTTCCAAACTTTTGAAATCTAGCCAGTAGAGATGAACTTTCCATGTATCATTATTAGTTTGATTCTCTTTTTATTTTCTATGACTCAAATATGTGGTGTCTTCAGCAGCAGGATTCTACCACTAAGTTCTGGAGGGCAACAAAGAGCAATCATAATATACAAAAATATTTGGGAGTCTGTGTCATTTGACTGACCAACAACTGCACAAGCGGTAACTAGTTCCTAGCACTGGAGTTTCTATCTGTTAGCCTGAGGCATTAAAGTCATATGGTTATCTGTATTTAAATGCTTTCTTATATACATTTCTAATTTATAAAATCCTGCAATACCATTTTTATAGAACTTTTATAGAGTGTCTTCAGTATTAGGACAGTTTGGATTAGAATGGCTCCTATAGGCACATATAGTTGAATACTTAGTCTCCAGCTGATGAAATTGTTTGGGGGAGGTTAGAAGGTGTAGCCTTGTTGAAGGAGGAGTGTCATTGTGGGTGGACCTGAGATTTCAAAAGTCTATGCCAGTCTCAGCTCTCTCTGCCTTGTGGTTAAGAGTCAGGATTTAAGATGCTTACCACTGATCCAACGCCATGCCTATCTGCTGCCCTGTTCTCTGTTATAATGGTAACTACCTCTCCCTCTGAAGCTGTAAGCAAGCTCATTCTTCTCTATATTGCCAGGTCACGATGTCTATTGTGGTGATAGAAAAGTAACTAAAATGGCGCCCTTCCTCATACTTTCTCATTTATCCTGCCTTCCCATCCTCCCAAATTGCTCAAGTCTTCCTGTTCCGTTATTCTCCACCCCCTTTGTATGACTGTGATCTATCATCTCTCCCTTAAAAGCTCTCTTCTCCCATGGCTCCTGAACTAATTTAACCTCTACTTTCTGATTAGATGTCAAGACAAATTCACAAGATAGGATGCAGGGCTGGCACTGTCATTAGGGTCAAGAACCTGTGGCTATAGAGGATTTAGGACTTAGAGAATAACATATGACTACTACTCTGCTAAAGTGGCATAATGTTAATCTGACTCCCAATGACTTATCATTATGCCCATGGAATAGTGGAGCCTTTAATATCAGAGAGGTTCATTTTATAGTATATGGTAATTAACAACGACCCACCAATGGTCATGGTGCACAGGATAAGACAGTACGTAAAGCTCAGACCTGAATGGGACAGTGTAGGCTCTGATAGACTCATGTTTAAATGCTTAGACCATAGGAAGTGGCACTATTAGGAGGTGTGGCCTTGTTGGAGGATGTGCAGGCTTTGATGTCCCATATGTCCTTAAGCTAAGCTGGGTGTAGCACACTGTCTCCTTACACTGCCTGTGGATCAAGATGTTGAACTCTCACCTCCACCAGCACCATGTATGCCTCGATGCTGCCATGCTTCCCACCATGATGATAATGGACAAAAGCTCTGAAACTATAAGCTAGGTGCAATTAAATGTTTTAATTTATAAGCGTCACCTTGGTCATGATTTCTCTTCACATTAATGAAAACACTAAGACAGACAGCTATATCACACCCCCTTTTCCTCAGGTTCATGGGTCACTGTAGAAAAGGAGAAGAAAGGGAGAAAGAGCAATAAGAATTGGAAGACTCACTCATTATGATCATTTCTAGCTCAATCCATTTATCCACAAATTTCGGGAATTCCTTGTTTTTAACAGCTGAGTAGTATTCCATAGTGTATATGTACCACAGTTTCTTTATCCATTCTTCTACTGAGGGACATTTAGGCTGTTTCCATGATCTGGCTATTATGAATAAGGCTGCTATGAACATGGTTGAGCAAATTTTCTTGTTGTGTGCTGGTGCATCTTCTGGGTATATTCCAAGGAGTGGAATAGCTGGGTCTTGAGGAAGCCCTATTTCCTGTTTTCTGAGATAGCACCAGATAGATTTCCAAAGTGGCTGTACTATTTGCATTCCCACCAGCAATGAAGGAGTGTTCCTCTCTCCCCACATCCTCTCCAGCATGTGGTGTCGCTTGAGTTTTTGATCTTAGCCATTCTGATGGGTGTAAGATGGAATCTCAGAGTTGTTTTGATTTGCATTTCCCTGATGACTAAGGAGGTTGAGCATTTCTTTAAGTGTTTCTCAGCCATTTGATATTCTTCTGTTGAGAATTCTCTGTTTAGTTCCAAGCCCTATTTCTCAATTGGGTTATTTGGTTTGTGGATAAATGGATTGAGCTAGAAATGATCATAATGAGTGAGTTAACCCAGAAGCAGAAAGACTCAAATGGTACATACTCACTTATATCTGCATCCTAGCCCAAGGGTCATGTCCCACGAAAGCCTTCCCTTACCAGGAAACTGGGACAGAGGGGAGGACATCCTATTGGGACTCTAGATAAGAGAACCATGTGAGAATAGCAATGTAGAAGGATCCAGTGGGTCCTAGAAACCTACAAGTAGAGCATTATGAAAGGCAGATTTGGGCCAAGGGGTCCCGCTCAAACTAAGGCACTAGCCAAGGACAATACAGGCGGTAAAATTTAAACCCCTACCCAGATCTAGCCAATGGACAGGACAGTCTCCCCACTTGAGTGGAGAGTGGGATATGACTTTCTCATGTACTCTGGTGCCTCACATTTGACTATGTCCCCTGGAGGGGGAGACCTAGTGGTACTCAGAGGAAGGACAGCAGGTCACCGAGAAGAGACTTGATACCCTATGAGCATATACAGGGGGAGGTAATCCCCCTCTGGAACAGTCATAGGGGAGGGAAATAAGGGGAAAATGGGAGGGAGGGGAGAATGGGAGGATACAAGGGATGGGATAACCATAGAGATGTAACAAGAATAAATTAATAAAATAAAATAAAAGAATTGGAAGACTACAAGGAAGCACAGTTTTCCAGACACAGATGGGCAGTTCTCTATGTAAACATAGCACTTCTGATAATGTAAGCACACACAATACTGCACAAGTTCAAGCTACACTAAATCTCATTACGAATATAGATGGGCATGAAATACAATCCTTAGATATGGAACTATTGGAAACTGATAGCATATTGGAAATGAGGAGTTAGTTTTCTTTAAGGATATGTCCCTCTTGGATAAAGCACATTCGAGTGGATGGATACTCACCTAAGAGTACTTAAGCTCTACTGATTGGAATCCAAGGCTTAAAACATTATGAAGGATGAGTATGGAAGGAGACAGGTGTGGACCTCAGAAGACTTGGGAAATGGTAGTGAATATTAAAATAAAATATTAAAATATAAGTTATAAATTCTCAGAGAATTAATAACACATATATAAAAATATATATCAATTAACCTCCAAGTTATTAACTTTTGTTTGCTTGAAAGGAAATACACAAATACAGCATAGGTTATATGCCTTAAAAGCATAATTTGAGCAATTGGTTGGTGAAATTTTGACTTCATGAAAATAATTGTTCAGAAATATAAACAAACAGTGGTGAGCTGGAGTCAGGGTTGCCATGTTCACCAAAGCTTAATATGCCTATTTATTCTTCCGTGTGCTTTTCACTTTACCTGATATGTTGACAGCTTTAATTTAGTGCGATATTTACATCATAAAAATGCCAAATGCTAACATTCATAAAAGTTCTGAAGTTTTGTGTCTGGGGAGATGAGAGGTGAACACCAACCAGCACATTGCTACTTAACACCTAAATATTGCTTGTTTCTCTATACTACGTGATCATTGGTGGTTACCAGAACTGACTGATCTAGGGTCAGTTCCTGTCAATAACTTGTGCCTCAAAACCCTGCCCATGTGCAATTCCAGGGGTTCCAAGTCCATCTTCTGGCCTTCTGGGCACAAGTCATGCACACAGTATACAAACATATATAAATAGGTATACACACTCATAAACATTGAACAAGTTAAAGAAAGTTAAGTGTGGTTAGTGTCAAATTAGGGCTTTAAACTTTTTATAGTATGGAGGAAACAGCCCAAACATCAAATGCAATATGGCTTTGAATATTCAGGTTTGGATAATATTTAAGTGATGATGATTTTACAAAACTGAAAGTTCTTTTTTTTTTTTGGATGTGTCTCATAACATCTTTCACCAAATTTAGAAATTGTCAAAAACTCTCTGCTTGATCAATTTCTCCCCTTTGATGAAGCCTTCACGTAGACAGAAAGTAATGGTTTGGTAATTAAGGTGCCAATCTTAAATCACTCACAAAAATTAATTAATCAGCAAACAAAAAGATGTTATTCTTGTTAGCATTCCCTCTAGGAGCATGGCCCTGCACTCTGTCATCACAGGATGTCTTGTCCTTATGCTGCTTCGTGTTCTCCAACATCTGTGCTGTTTCCACAACTGAAAGAGTCACAGAGAGCTAAACCACACGCTATTGTTCCCTGGAGGAAAGCTTTCCCACATGCAGATTCAGTACAAGCTACAAGGAGACATTGAATTAGATAAACATATATAGATTTAAAAATTTTTATTTTTTTTATTTTTATTTTTTAAAGATTTATTTATTAATACATATACAGTTCTCTACCTGCAGGACAGAAGAGGGCATTAGATCACGTTATAGATGGTTGTGAGCCACCATGTGGTTGCTGGGAATTGAACTCGAGACTTCTAGATGAGCAAGCGGTGCTCTTAACCTCTGAGCCATCTCTCCAGCCCCAATAGATTTAAAAATTTTTAAAATTTATTATAATTTGTTCAGATTACATTCCAATTGTTATCTCCTTGGTTTTTATCTTCCCAGTCTTTTCCTCCCTCCCTATTCTGTCCTAACTCCCTCCCCTAGACATCTGACAGAAGGTCATATGACCATAGCCTATCAGTCTGCTTCCCCTTCCTCTGTGTGCCTCTCCACCAAGGGGAAATGATCAAATCAGGGGCACCAGAGTTCATGTCAGAGGCAGTCCCTGCTCTCCCCACTACCATGGAAAATGAGCTGTCCATTGGCTAGATCTGAACAGGGGCTCTAGATTCATTGCATGTATTGCTCTTGGTTGGTACAACAGTTTGTACAGGCACCCCCTGGGTCCAGATCCACTGGCTTTAGTGGTCTCCTGTGAGACTCCTGAAAAGCACAAACTGAGGAAAGTCGAGAATGACAGAACTAAAACTATAGAATTCGTATAATTTCTTATAACAAGAATATGAATTTTGTAACCAGGAAAATAAAATTGAAAAATATCTGTTTGCTGTAGTTGGTGCTGACACTGTTTTTCATAATGTAGAGAATCCTATTGAAAGAAAAACTTTCCTCAAGATATATTTCTAGGGAAACGGAAATCAGTCTGAAACCCTTATCCAAATTTGTACCTAATGCTATAGTAATGATAAAGCAGTGGAGCATATTTTTAACTGTGGTTTTCCACATTCTTTCTAGGATATATTTTTGATAGTCATAATATTCAAAGACTTAAAAACATAATCAAGTTCCCTTGGATTCTGGTAGACCTGTCTATTGGAAATATAACTGCAAGGTAAATGCAATATATTTAATTTTCTCATGGATTACATATTTAAAATCTACTTCTTTGCAACAGGAAAAGTCAATATTTATGCCACTTTTATGGTTGCTATCATTATTTGTGAAGTTATAAAGACATTTTTAGTTGCCTGAGACATTTCCCCCTGACATGGAAAACAGAAACTGTCCCCTCCTGATACACATCTCATGTCACAAAGGAGATATCCAGTGCAACACTGACTTTGTTTTATGTGTATTCTAGGTGATTTTGCTGCTTAAAATGCAAATGAAGCAGCGTTTTCGATATAACTGTGTCTACGAAGCGGTAAACAGCCACTCTGCATCACGTAGTATAGAGAACATGTTTTTGTTAAATAAGCCCCATCCAGGTGTGATTTATATTGTGAAGGGACAAAAGTTCAACATTAACAAACTAGCAGCATATATTAAATTAGACTTTTTAAAACAAATGTGTGAAATTGAGATTGTGCCTTTATGAGATGCTGAAAGGATGGCACCAGAAGCTCACAGTTTAATACATTCTTATCATCACAGGTCCTAAAGAGACAGATACATGAACATCCCTGGGGTTCCCTGGAGAGTTGCTTTAGTCTGCTTGAAAAATCTTGTTACTGAGACCTTAGCTCATAAACCATGGTGAATGGCTTGAGATAAAAGAAACTTCAATTTGAACTCTGGCCTCCACAAGCAACTCCAACACACACTATGTAACACACACACACACACACACACACACACACACACACACACACACACACACACACACCATGAGAGAATAAATGGCTCTGAAATTTATATCTATAATGCTTTTCTACAAGCAAAGGTCCAATATCACCTGTGTCATCACTGTAGCCCTTTATAAAGCACACATTTTCACCACATCCAATAAACTCTCAGTTGAATGAATATCAACTTTTTAAATATTTGTGCAAAGCCACTGGGTGTTATGTGGAATAATTAACCAGCCTAAAATAATACAAGTGTGGAAAGAGAAAGAGAAAGTTTCCTGGAAGCTATTTCCTATCTCCCTTCTCTGAACTTGTCTTTTTTCTTGTTAAGAAGTATAAGTTTATATTTTAAAGACAAAAATATATTCACATATATCAAATTTTAGGAGTTCATATTTCAAAGACAAACTAATGACCAAAATGTGTATAGTCTATATGTAATATATGTGACACAGCTTTTTATATTATTAAATTAATTCTAGATAAATGATCTTGGCTTTCAGCTACAGAACAACAAACAGTATAGTTTCTATTTGCCCTCATTATTCTATTCCCATCAATATAATGTGTCTTACATGAAATGTTGTCTTCCTCCCATACTCAACACGTGGGTTTAGAAACAGAGAACAATCATAAATAGAATTATTTACTGGCTAAAGTGTGTGGTCTTTCCAAAAATAACCTACCAAATACATGTTATGGGAATAAAACTTTTCTCTAAGTTGAATGAATGCCTAAATATTCTTTTAACATTGAAAGAAAATTACTATCAGTGATAGAAAAGGACTCATGGTGAATTTGCCCCGCTTAAGGACGCCTTTGTGATGAGCAAAACTGATGTGAAGGCACGCCTTCTTTAGAATGCTGTCTCTGCATATCAGCTGCATGTGGTCCTCACTGTTGCTTTCTAATACTCATGTTTATTTGACTATTGTGGGGTGTCTTATTTCTTGTTCTCAAAAGTGCTCTGTTCATCTTATATTAAGTGTTTATTCCACAAACTTGTGCTGCTTCGGAGTATGTTTTTCTCCTTCATGAATTTATTTTTGAAACAGACATACTATAAACTCCCAGCCCTCCGGTATTTCAAAAAAAAAAAATCTTCTAGACTCTATTTAATAATTTAGCTCAGCTTTCTATACAAAGATTACTATCGTTCTTTACTGTGATTTAAAATCTTTCAGAGAGTATCTATGAAGGTAGATGAGTGAATGCAATTCTTGCTGAGGGCATCTAGTACTGGATTTGTTACAAGTCTCTCCTTTACTGCGTGTAAATACAGATCTCACCGTAGGCAGTACTGACACACTGTCAAATTGCATCACACAGTTCCCACTGAATAATTTTAGGGTGTCTGATTCCCAATCTTTCTGTGTCTGTTTCTATCACCCAAAAGAGCTCAGATTTGCTACACTAAAACAAACTCACAGCAAAAAAAAAAAAAAAAAAAAAGAATTTCCGCAATCCTGCCTGAATGTCTTATATCTGTTTAGTTACAGGCATCTAAAGTGGCATGAAGGACAGATACTTTCTTTCACTTAAAAAATACAGCATAGGTTACTTCCCTATCAACAACTGATCCCATCTCGTAGGAGACTGCCTTAACATACTAGCCAATTTAACTACCTTCTCTCAACTTTTACAGAGAATTAAGAACATCTGAAATCAATGGAAATTCTCTCCTGCAGGGTTTCTCAGGGTTTGAGTCTCCACAGAAGGACTCTGCCAGGAAATCTCAATTATGGTTTGGGCTCTGTTGAAGGGTGTGATTCCCTGCTAGGAGACTCTCTTGCAAGCTGGCTGAAGACACTCCCTCCTGACTGGTTCTGGAGTAACTCAGAGGATAAAAATATGACATGGTCTCCAGAGCCTTTGTAACATAGACAAAGGACTTAGCAGCTGTTGCCATCTCTTAATTAGAAACAGGTGGGCTGAAACTTTCCCCAACAACTCAATTTGTGTCCTAGTCAAAGTAATATGTCAGAAAAATCACAATTCTAATATGTGACTATAATGGAATTCTGGACATCCTTGTGGTTAGAAAGCACTATAGGGGTACAGTTTTGTATCCAGAACTCTCTATGGGATAGACACACTTAGTGATTTCATGCAAGCTTAATTAATGTTTAAGATATATTAATTGAATATGATGGTCCTGAACAAGTAAATTCCTATGAAGAGCAAACACATTCTAGTCTAAAATAGTCACTGGCCAACTCATTATACATTCATGGGAAAGAATACAGAAATGCTTTCATTTCTAAAACACTGAAAAATAATAAAGTAGTGCCCATAGACTCTGGAGGCAGCTAACCTGCCTGTATTTCCTGACACCTCTAAAAGCTGTATGATTGCCTTACTTAGGTTTCTGTTGTGTGAAACATCATAACCAAAAACAATCTGAGAAGAATAGGGTTTATTTCAGTTTACAGTTGTAGTCACATGTGAAGGAAAAGTCAGGGCAGGAACTCAAAGCAGGATCCCGGAAATAGTAACTGTAGAGGCAATGAAAAAGTGCTTTTAAAATTTTTTTTATTAATTTATTCTTGTTACATCTCAATGGTTATCCCATCCCTTGTATCCTCCCATTCTTCCCTCCCTCCCATTTTCCCCTTATTCCCCTCCCCTATGACTGTTCCTGAGGGGGATTTCCTCTTCCTGTATATGCTCATAGGGTATCAAGTCTCTTCTTGGTAACCTGCTATCCTTCCTCTGAGTGCCACCAGGTCTTCCCCTCCAGGGGACGTGGTCAAATATGAGGCACCAGAGTTCGTGTGAAAGTCATACCCTGCTCTCCACTCAACTGTGGAGAATATTCTGTCCATTGGCTAGATTTTCTGTCATATGCCTGTAATTGCAGTACTCAGGGAGGCAGAGACAGGCAGTACTCTATGAGAGAATTTAAAGACTCTGAATTTATAATATAACTTTATTATATATAAAAGAAAAGTCTCAGAGTCTTTACATTTTCTTCCTCTCTCTCTCTCTCTCTCTCTCTCTCTCTCTCTCTCTCTCTCTCTCTCTCTCTTTGACATGTTTTTTTCTGTGAGCCTTGGCTATTTTAGGCTCAATTTGTAGACAAGACTGGCCTCGAACTCATAGAGATCTGCTTGTCTCTGCCTCCCTGAGTACTGCAATTACAGTCATATGTTCAATCTCTCTAAAATATCTGAAGTCTCTTTAATAAAAAGTTCAAAGTTTTCCTAACTGTGGGCTCTTGCAAAATCATAAAATAGGTCAAATATTTTCTTATTTCAAGAGAGAAGAACTCTGGCACAGTAACAATCAAATCAAATCGGAGCCAAAGACCAACAGCTTGGAGTTCAGTTCTTGATATCTGTTACCTGTATGTAATCCTTTGATTTCCAAAAGACCTTAGCACAAGCACTTCACAACTCTGTTATCTGCAGGATACAACTTGTCTCCTAGGCTTAAACTTACTCTACTCTAAGCTGTTGCCTGTCCCTTGATGGTCATCCTCATGGGATTTGTATCTGAATAATGTTGGGGACTCCGCTGCAACTGGGCCACACCTTTACCATGAACCTCTTCTTCTAATCTCTACTCATATATTCTGACCCTGCTACATGGCACTTATTGTTGTAGCCCTGCATGAAGGGAATTCAGAGCAGATTCCCAGGGCGGACCCCAAAGTAGCGGCTACGGAGAAACGTCACCCATTGGCTTGCTTCTGTATCCTTGCTCAGTTTTCTTTCTTATATACCCCATTACAACCTGCTGAGGGGTGGCACTGCCCACAGTGAACAATGCCTTCCCACACCAATAACTATCCAAGAAAATGCTCTCACAGACATGTCTAAAAGCTAATCTAGAAGCTACTCCAATGGAGGCATATTTCCAATTAACTCACGTGCTTTCCTGACACTGGCTTATGTCAGGTTGACAAAACGAGAAGGAGCACAGTGTTTTTTGGACATGCCACTTAATCCCTGTGGGGTTTAGAATACTAATTTACAAATTAAGAGACACATAGTTGTTACCTTCTGGTATTGTCATGTGGGTTGGGTTTAATATATCTAACATGCCTAGAAGACTGCATTGTATACCATATATGTAATGCTGGTTTTGGACTTGTTTATTGAAATCAGCGTTGGTGTTAATGATAGCAACCAGCATGTGGCATGGCTGATCACTTTTCCCCTAAGAACATTTGGAATCTCTACTTCCATTTGGAATCTATGCTGTCACACTTCTTACCTGCCTCTCCCATCCCACTGCTTTTGTCTTTTCTTTCAGGATCATTTCCTGGTCCCTAGTAATGCAAAATACGATAGTTCTCACACAGTGTTCCCTAGGAATTCTAACATTTGTTTGAGTGTCTCAAAGATTATTCTTTGGGTCTTTCTTCTATCAGCACTTACCATTGCACAACTTCCTGTAAATTCTATTTCTATTGACCCCAGGCAGAGAGGGTAATGAGAAAGCAAACAAATAATTCTGAACAAGTCCAGCTCCGTGAGGCAGTGAGCTCATTTGTGTTCCTTATGGGAGCATGAGTGACTTGAATAGCTGCATCACCAAAAAGTATGTGTGACATGGGTGATCACTCACAAAAGCTGTATCCCTGACCTCGCCTGCACAACTTGGCAGCTGCTACACTGCAAGAGAGTTCTCTCCCCCAGCAATTATTTACTGCTTATATAGTATCAGGGAGGGTCCATTTGGTGTATAAATTTTGTGATCCTTTGGAGGCTTGCTACTACTCCCCCTAGGACAAAATGCTTCAATTTAAGAGACTTCTTTTACATTTAAAGAGGCTCAAAGAAATCAATAGTCTATACTCTCTCTCTGCATTCTGACCTCTCTCAGATATAGATCATACACCTAGACCTCATTCTATAATTATGAGGCTATTTTAACAACATCATGCCTATTTGAGAAACAGGCCTCAAGAAGCCTGAAATCAACACAATTAAGTAAACTTAAAAAAAATATATAGAATTAAAAATAGAAAATTAGGGATGAACCTTACTTTTAAAACATGTACTATGGTGTTTAAACATTTTTATTCCTAATATGATTTTCTCTCTCTACATAGTACATACATACTGTGCAACCCCCAAATCTTCTACACAGTTTCTGAATCTGTGATTAAAAAGCATGCTGAAGCTTGTCTTGTAAGTTTAAAGTGGAAATCTGCAAAAGGAGGGTAAGTATTTAGAATGCTAATTATGCATTCCTTCCTCCTACTTGCTGGAGAATTTAGAAAACTAAAACTATATGATGTGGAGTTTCCCCTGAAACCAAGTGCACATGAATAATTTTTGTGACAGTTAAATGTACTTTTGCAGGACGTGGAAGAACAAACTGGTAATTTTCCTAAGTCTCATGGTTGGTGACTTTGATGACTGAGGTCATGGTAGCATAGTCATCATTTTCTCATGCCTATTCTCTTAGCTTGTGGGTAAATGGTCACAACTGTGGGTAGGCAAGCACAGAGAACAGTTTAGCAACAGAGCACTCCATTTGGCATGGGCTTTGCAAACACCCTCCTAACAGTCACCTAGCGACTAAAGACCGTTACTTGCAGAATCCAGGCATGTACACTCCACTTTGAACAACGCACCTAGCAACCTGTTAGCAATCTAGAATTCCCTTTTTGGTCCAGCTGCTTGTACACATCTCTATGAACACTGGAGCAAATTTTACTTCCATTTAATGATGATTGATCTTAGGCAAATTCTAAATCAATTTTCTTTCATGTACATCTCGGTGCAAAGGTAGGAGAGAGAAACTAGCGTAGGGTCATTTTGAGTACTGCACAATAAAGCAAACTTCCAAGTGAACTTTTAGAAAGGATTGCCTGTTTACCACCTATACCTATATATAATTTGAAACACATATGATTAAATATCAAATGCATTATGGGAAGGGAGATTTCCAGTAGAAAAAAAAATCATTATTTAACTTAGTGTCAATCAGAATAGCGAACTAACAAACTGTGCCTCTCATAACCAAGTTTTTATTTTTTTTTCCTTGATCCATATAAAGAGAAAAGAAAAGAATTGGAGTCCTTGAAAACATTCTTATTCACTGCCAACATGGACCATGTATGTCTGATCCATATTATCACTTTTCTTTGACTACAGTTGGCATTCTTGTTTTGTGAATCTGTTTGTTTTAGTCCTTGGAAAATGAGATGAAAACATTTAGTCCAGAACCTGACCACTGGTAGAAACCAGATTTTTTTTTAAATATCTTTATAATTGTTTGTGATTTCATACAACTTATTTTGATCAAATTCACCTCCCGTTTCATCTTCCAACTCAATCCAAATCCATGCCCTATTCCCTGGCATTCCTACTTTGTTTCATTTTGGTTTGTTTACAGAAGAGACTTTCTTGAATTGGGATACCCTGGTCCTGTATCTCTTATAATCTTTCTTACACCTCTTCCTGAGCTTCCTAGAGTTTAGGTGTAGGAATTTTATTATAAATATATCAATTGAAGATAAGCACCACACTATCAGTTGTGATCTGTATTTTAACCAGTTGTAATTCTCTGTAAAGATCTCCTTCTGACTCAGGAAGATTTCTTTTTTTTTTTTAAATTTATTATAACTTATTCAGATTCCATCTCCATTGTTATCCCCTCATTTGTATCTTCCCATTTTCACCCTCCCCTCCTCTTCTTCCCCTTTTCTCTCCCCTAGACCTCTGGCAGAAGGGAACCTCTTCCTTTATGAAGGGTGAGAGGTACACGTATTTGTGAATATAAGATTATTTAGAATGTAGTTGAAGATATACTATTTTATCAAAGTGCTATAATTGGTTCTCTGGGATCATTGATCTCACTGGCACACTGTAGTGGCCTAGGTTTACCATGCCAGATATGGACCATAAGTTCAGCTATGGGGCTGTTAGTTATCCCAAGATATGTCTCACTATTTTGCCTTTGGTAATATATTGCCATTCTGATCATTGTGATAAGGAAGCCTTTAGTTGGATAGGAATATTGATTGCTATCTCTCTTTGCAGATTGCACAGCCCATCCAGTACTCTATAAGACAGTCTATAGGAAGGAGGCTTCTCATTTGGAAGCACTATGGAAATCAGTGTGGAAGTTCCTCAGGAAAGTGGGAATTAATTTACATCAAGATCCATCTTTGCCACTCTTGGTCATACATATGTATCCAATGGCCACTTAATCTTACCACAGAGACACTTCTTGCTTAACCATGTTCATAACTGCTCAATTCCTGATGACCAGAACTTGGAAACAACCTACATGTCTGTCGACAGAAGAATGGGTATAGAAAAATGTAGTACATTTACTCAGTGGAGTATTACTCAGCCATTAAAAACATGAAATCATAAAATTTTCAGGGCTATGGATGGGACCAGAAAAATCATCTTGAGTGACTTAACCCAGACCCAAAAATGAGAATATGCTCTGTATATCCTTATGTGGATATAAGCTGTTAAACCAACGATAACCAGCTTCAACTCATAGAGCACAGGTCTTAGGGAAAGAGCAATGGGCATAGGGTATAGATAAGTATCCTTAGGAAAGGCAAATAGAATGGACAGTTATGGATGGATGGAGGTATAAATAGGATGATCAAGTGGGGACTCAGAAGAAAAGGGGGTGCAGGAGGAACTACAGGGATAGACAACTAAAGTTAATGGCCAATTGAGGGGTATTATGGACACCTAAGACATTAGAAACTTCTTGCCATCAGATAACCTTTGGTAAAAACTAATGAAGTCCTTCATCAACTTCATAGACTGAGAAAATTAATTACCCCTTTTTGAATGCAGTATTCCTTGTATCTCAGCACAAGGATATGCATATACATATATTATGGTGATCTAAATGAAATTGTCAAATAACGGGAAACACAGAGCCCAAAGGGGTATCTCTTGTCATCAAATGAAACTTCCAGTCCTGGGCTTGGGTAACTTGTAATTGAGTTTTTGGCCAAATGGATTCTATGGGAATCCCCATACCATCCAAGCGGTTCCCAAGAATATAAGTTGTTCTCCACAAATCAGCTGCAAGGCTCCATTGCTGAAGACAACATCCACACAACTGACTGAACACTGAGAAGTTGAACTGGTGCCCACACACCAGCCTTTATTCTTATTTGTTAGCACTTTTGATTCAGGAGCTACTTGGCATAACACACACAGACACACAGACACACACACACACACACACGCATACACACACACACAAAGATACACAAGTTAAACACCAAACCTTCCACAAACTCTATCATCTACCATGGTGTCCTGTCTACAGGTTCTGCTAGATTAATATGAGCAAATCTCATATTAACTCACAAAGACAAGAGTAGCATGCACAGGGCCTGCGCAGACCTGCACCAAGTCTTTGTGTTATGCTTCAAGCTTGGTGTTTCTATGGGGTCCTGAGTGTGCAAATGAGTCTCAGGTTTTTTGTGCCTTCTCTTGCCCCTTTTTGACTTCTGTTTGATTGTCTTGTCCAATTGTGATGTGTTAGTTTTTATTTTCATTTTATTTATCTGTTTATTTGTTTATTATTATCCCGTAGAGGCCTGTTTTTATTCTAATGAGAGGAAGAGATTAGACCTAGATTGGGAAAGACATGGGGAGGTACTGGGAAGAGAAGAGGGAGGGAAAACTCTAGACAAAATATATTATTTGTGAAAATTTAATAAATATAGAAAATGAAAAGTAGGAAAAAAGGAAAGGCCTGTCATATGTTAAAGATCAGGTTTTTGAAAAAGTAAAAACCCCTATATACATTAATCAAACAATGCAAAAAACAGACTCAATATTTTTTAAATTACAGTAAGCTACAAATGTAAAAGAAGGAAACATAATTGGAGTAGTTTATATGGAAGCTCTTTGGGTTAATCTTATTACACTAAAAGAGTGTTGCTTTTAGGATTTACATTATTATAGGCTGCATCACAACGTACATTTTAATATTATATAAATTTGGAAAAAATGGACCCCATTTATTGTATTAGAGAGGAAAACAGTCATCAATATGTTTTAGAGTTTGCATTTTCATGGATTTGCAAAAAAAAATGTTGACACAAATGAAAAAATGACAGCTGTGTAGTTACAACCAATATCCTTGTGCTGAGATACAAGGAATATTGCATTTAAAAAGGGTAATAAATTTCCTCAATCTGTGATGTTGATGAAGGACTTCATTAGTTTTTACCAAAGGTTATCTGATGGCAAAATCTGGCTCTGATTATTAGAAAATATTAGGCTGTGTAAGTGGAATAGAGTATTAGACTTGGTATGAACAATAGTCAAGGTCAAGTTATAATCTCTTCACAGAAAGGGTAGCTGCCAATGTCAACAGAGAAAAATGCAACTGAAATTTATCTTTTGAGACACTGTAAGGACTTGAAAACACTAGATTAAACCACACTATGTTATTCTGGCATAACAATGCTATTTTGAATACTTGATATGAGGAAAATATTAAGGAGTATTAAATAAGTTGTTAAGGATAGTACAGTCAATAGTGTGCATATGGTCCAGACTCAAATTTTAGGAATCTGATTTTGCCTTTAATCCCAGCACTCAGGAGGCAGAGGCTGGTGGATCACTAGTAGTTCGACGCCAGCCTGGTCTACAAAGTGAGTTCCAGGACAGCCAGAGCTAAACAGAGAGACCCAGACTCAAAAAAGAAAAAAAAAAAAAAAAGGAATCTGATTTCAAAACCCCTTCTATTATCCTATTTATTGAATATTAATCATCATCTCTGATTCCTGTTTTTTTTAATTAAACTGTATATGCATGCAGTACAAATAACTACTCTTTAATATAGAGTAAAAAGAAAAGAAAATGCATACAAAAGATTATTCACTGTGGAAAAAAGGGATATAAGCATGTGTAATACATATAAAGGAAATTTGTTGTGAGAGCAGTACTCAAAGCATTTAATTCATAAACTCTTGATGATTTTTCCTATGGAGTTATTAATACTGCTAGTAATAATTTATTTATTTGCTCCTTTATAGTATATCTGAAAGGCTTATTAGAATAAATATATAACTTTAGATTTCTCATTATAAAATAAACTCTTATTGAGATCTGTGACGATTAAAGCATGAAAAAGACAAACATGTATTTAGAGATTTGCACATGTCAATATTCTTAGCCCCAGGAAATAATCAGGATATGTGTAATGAAAACTCCTACCTTCACTGTGGCCAACAGGGAAACATGGAACACAAACCCAAAAGACTTAGACAAGCTTTGAAAATGATCGTTCTATGGATTTTTAACAACTGAATAGACTTTTTGTGATGTTTTTGTTTTTGTTTTTTGACACAGGGTTTCTCTGTGTAGCCTTGGTTGTCCTAGACTTGCTTTATAGACCAGGCTGGGTTTGAACTCACAGCGATCCACCTGGCTCTACCTCCTGAGTGCTGGGATTAAAGGCATGTGTGACCACTTTGTGATATTTTTATGTGTGCAAAGAAGTTCCAGTATAGACTTTTCTTTTAACCTAGAACCTTGAAGTAACAGTTGCCACTGGGGATATTCTATAAATTGTTTTTATGTATATAAAAACTCCTTTTCTTCTGAAATTTCTAGTTAGAAAATTACATAATTTTTTCATAAAAACTGCTTAAGAAAAATGGTGTGAGTGTCCTATTTATTGACAGAACAAATACCCATTAACATGATGTGATAGCACTAAAATATGCATGAGAAGACAACTAACAAATAGGAAGGGGATGTTTCATTCTCTCTTTTTTTTTTTTTTTTTAATTTTCTGTGTCAATGAATCACATAACACAACAGAAAAAATAAGACAATAAAGAAAGGAATAAAAAAACCACCTGTGCCTTTAAAAAGCACAACAAAAGTAACATTGTGTAATGTGTAAGACAATGCTTTTGAGTAGCAACTGATTTTTCATTTTAAATTACAGCTAGACCATTATCATTTAAAAATGTAAAATTGATTTCTATTTTTATTATTTATTTATTTTTAATTTTTCTTTTTTGATATATACATTTATATTATTACACATATATACAATAAACTACCTACAGCAAGAAGAACCATGCAACACTAAGGAATTATATAAAAGTCACATCCACAGTGTTTTGGCTATTTGTATTTGGCAGCCTTGAGGAAAACATTTTTCCTATCTTGCTGAATCTAAGATTCTGAATGTAAATCAATACCTACCATATCTCATCCTTATCAGCTTAGAATTTATCTCTAAATAGACAGATTTGAAAGTAGATCTTCTACTAGAATGAAAATAATTAAAAATAATAATTAAAAGAAAGGTTTGTGTATTTGTTGGAGAATTACTTAAAAGAGAAGATATCTGGACAGGGAGATGGCTCAGCAGACAGTGGGTAAAAAGTTGACATTCAGAGGTGAAGAGCATCATTTGGAATTCCAGCACCTATTTAAATTCTAGGTGGATGTGGTGGTCTCCCTGTAATTCTTCCACATAGCAGACAGAGCCAAAGAAACTTTGGACCAAACTGACTAACTAGACTACCCATACTGATGACCTCTGGATACAACCAAAAGACTCAGCCTCAGTATATAAGATGCAGAATGGCCTAGAATGACTCAACCACATGCTTCCCCATGCAAATGTATACACATTTGCACATACATGAACTCCCACATACCTGCAAGCAAATATACACGCGTGGACAAGCACTAAACACATGTGCAAATTTAATCAAGTTATTAAAATTGGTAATTTTTAGGAATTAAAAAACATTTAACTTATTAGGCCTCTGATTTCAGGAACAATTAGGCTTTTGAAATTATGAGAATGTGGATTAATCATTGAGGATATCAATGAAACAATGACTGAAATAACGTCCAAGAAAACAAGTAGCATACAACGACTGTTCAGTCATCATCATTCTGACTCTATCCTTGGCATTCATTTTGTTTTTCAATAGAGATTAAAGAAATCCTGTATTCAATTTGATTTATTTTATTGATATCACAATGTGCTTAAAGTTGATGAATATTATGTATTCTTTAATAAAAAGAAAAGCGCTTATCTTTAAGAACTATGGCTTATTAGCTTGAGCAGAAATTTAAGAGGATTTGAACCATTAAAGCTTATTGTACTTTTAATTTGCTACAGTGCTATGTGCCAAGTGCAGACAAACACAGAAGGAAGATGGTGGATGTGCTGATTAACTTGACTTGGTTTTTTAAAAAATTATAATTTATTCAGATTACATCCCGAGTGTCATCCCCTCACCTGTATCTTCCTGTTCTCCCCCTCCCCCTCATTTCCCCTTTTCTGCTCTCCTAGACCTCTGACAGAAAGGGACCTGCTAACCACCATATGGCTACAGCCTATCAGGTCCAGATAGCCTGCTTCCCCTTCCTCTGAGAGCCGCTGGACCTCCCAACAAAGGGAAACATTAACCATTCCTGTGGTGGGGGATATTCACAGTACTCCCAGCACTGGGGGAAAAAAAAGAATTTCTAAAATTAAATTAATATTGGTTAACTCTGAAAGTCACTGAAGAGGCTGCATGGCCTGTAGTATCAAATATTTGGCCAAGAGTTAGTAATTTGTATAAAAAAAATATATTCATCGCGTTAGGATGTAAATATGTTTTTGCCTTTAATAACTGGTAAAATCGTATCACACTTAAAAAAAAAACACAGAGGGAAGAAAGAAGGGAGACAGGACAGATCTGGGGAGCATGCTGTGAGAGCCACTTAGAGAGATGCAATGGCAGAGAAGTCCTGCTGAGTCAGAGGTTAGCTGAGGGATTGCCCCAGCTAAAGCCTTACACTGTGTAGCCACATCCATGTCTTAAGTACTAAACCTCATCCGGGATCTGTGAAAGCCCTGCAATAAATGAGGAATCAATGGTTGGAAATGATAATTGACTTCAGTTGTGATAATTGTTCCTCAGTGCGTGCATGTATTACAGCAGTGTATTGTACCTCTGAAACAAAACCCACAAACCATTTCATTACATACTTTATGCATAAAACATAAAATTTAACCTTAAAGCCTATAAAAATGATGTTATAGAGTATGAAAAAACATAAATTGTATTAATAAACTATTGTTTAATATCTACAACATTATTAAACTGTAACTTACAAAAAAGGTTTTAAAGATAAAATTATTGTTTTGAATGTATCTTATTAATATAATATAATAATAATATAAATAGAAGGAAGTAAAGCTATAGATTTCAGCATTGTAATACTGAAACATCTCATGCTCATCAAACATAAAATTCAGTTATTCAGAAAAAACATTTTAAAGGGGTATTGATGAATAGCGACAATTGTGTACATCCACCTTAATCAGAACCTGCAGTTTAAAACTAAATTAAGTGGGACTGGCCGAATGGCTCAGTGGATAAAGACTTGCCATTAAGACTGACAATCTTAATTTTTATACTAAAAGCCCACATTGTAGAAAGAATGTTAAAAATTTCAAAATAAATTAAATTAATAGAAACTTATAGTGTCCTTTGGTAACTACATTCTTTTGTGGCAAATACAATTTTTTGAACATCAAGTAAATCAAATGGTAGGCAGGACAGGTGTCTCAGAGCTTTGTTTTTTTTCCTACTGTAGTAAAGCTTCATGTCCAAAAGAAATTTAGGGAGAAAAGAATTTATTTAACCTTACAGCTTATAAGTCAACGAGTGAAGGGGGCCACGGCAGGAGCTCAGGCCAGGGGCTTGGCTACATGAACAAAAGTAGAGGCCTTTTCTCAATTCACAGTCCCTTTTCCTAAATGACACAAGCTTGTGTCGATTTGACACAAAATTAGCCAGCAGAACATGTAATTGTCATAGCATCCTGTTTCGTTTTCAATGATGCTGTGTACTTTCTCAGAAAAGTGAAAAATGGTTACATTGGAGTCAAATATTTTTCATGTAGAGAGAAAAGAAAAAATGTGTAGCTTCCATCTAGACTAACTCACTTTTATGTTGAAAATCAATTGATAAAAGAATGCATTATGTAAGGAGAGGTTATAAACTGAACATCTATTATTAGGAGCATGATAAATTTATCCCAGCATCTGCCTACCACATTTTTCCAGCTTATGTTTTTATTCAGAAATGGTATTTTCTCATGGTGATAAATTTTATAAAGAAAGCTATTCTCAAGAATTTATTATATCCCTACCACGTATTACTGCCTTCTAAAGCACACACAAATCTGGAAAGCTGTTCTCTTGATTTCTTCAGTGATTACTTAATCTGTATCTTCTTGAATAAATCACAGACAACAAATAAAAGTAAGGATGTTTTCAACTTAATGGAATTTAGATTTGGCAATTCTGATTGGCACTTCCATGCCTGTTCCCTCCTCTTGTACTGTCTGTCACTGGAGTTTTCAACAGTAATGGTACACAACCTGTAGGGAACTCTAGGCTGTGTCCCAGGTGGCCAAACTTCATAAACACCAAAACGTCATCTGCAGTGGCTGTCTTAGGACCAGTACAATATTTGCTAGGTATATAATTGCAGTAGATGCCTTTGTTTAAACACAACAGCTGGCTATTCTTCAAACATTAATAAAAAGGAAAGAACAATAAAGCAAATATCAGGACTCATCTGATGTTACAGCTTGTAACCACATGTGAATAAGTGTGTTTGTGAATAATTTGTGAGTTTTGAAAAATAATCTCGTATCGTATGATAACCAAATACAGAAATATAAAAAGAATAATGAACAGTAGTTCCAGACTTAAATAATCGGGCATTCATGCAATTAAAATGCACTTCCAAATACCACACATTTTTTTAATTTTATATATAAATTAAATTGCATTCTTTTTAAAAATCATAAATTTTCTTTATGGTGTCACTTATAAATTTAATTATTACTCCACATTTCGCTTTCTTTTTAACTTAAATCAGACAAGAATCCAGTAATTTAAGCTAGTAGTCATGTGTTCATACACACACACATTTTTACCAGGTTGCATATAACCTTTATGGAAAGAAAATTAAGTATCATAATGTAGCAAGACTTTCAATTGAGGACTCATAACTCACATTTCAGTGCATTAGTCTCAGATAAAACTTAAAGCAGCAGACTTGATTACTTAAACAGTTCAGGAATGTATCATGAGGGCATTACTCAGCCTCCCAGTATAAGACATCAGAAATTGTATGCCATGCTTTGCTAGAGTACGGCGAGCATGAGTCACGGGAAAAATTGCGCCCGTTTCTGTGCCCGTTCAACTCATCTTTGTGAGATTACAGGACGCTATGAACCACAGAGACTGAAATAGATAAGTGGAAAGAATATAATGTAGATATCCGATGATAGAATTCATGTAAAGTACGGTTTAAGGTCAACCAAAACCGGAACATGTTAAGAAAACCAAAACATCTTAGAAACTGGCATTGGTTCACATGCAGGTGTGAAAACTTGAATGCGAGTAGTCATGGTGATTGAATAAATAAAAGAGTAATGTGGAAGACGTGTGCTCTTTAGAGATTTGAACTTTTACAGCAGCCAAATATATGTTTTAATGTCTTAAGCATTGTGTTTTAATGTTTAATTGAGTCAAATCTCAGAAAAAGGGCATGCAATCTCAAACATGAAAATACTAGATTTTATAAAGTGATCCTTAATTTTTAACTACATACCTATTTTTACTTGTACAAATTCTTGAATTTTTATGTCTTTAAATTTTCATTTTCTAGAAAAATTTAAAGAAACAAACATTTAATTCTATGCGGAAACTAAGCAATAGCTTGTGTTTAGTGTGCATAAACACTTAGAACGGAGTGACTGATTTTACAGCTACTTTTTATGCCTATCATGTCAAGTTACAGTTTAAAGAAGAGTCAGGTGCAAAGTAGAAGTAAACCTGAGTGTGAGTTAGTTTCTGAGTGTACCTAAGTATTGCCAGTTTCTATCTCCACGAGGTGTAGTGTCTATATTATGAATTTCCCTAAAGTACTGACTAAATAGTGACGTGTAGCTATCTGATAGTCTGAATTTTCTTCTCCCTCATCAGAGATTTCTGATAAGAACCTGTTAGTAAAGTTTGCAATTTTCAGCACTTTTATGGAAATGACCCGTTTCTACATTAAACCTATAATTTCAAACACAAAAATAATCTACAATTATAGCTTGTAGTCAAGACAAATTTACCTGCAGATTTACTTCATCTTATACAGACAGTAGAAACATGATTTAGTGTTTTCACAGAATAACCTACAATAATTATACTAATTACATATCTATTTTCAATTTTCTTAATATAAGGTAAGCTTCTTTCCTACGGGCTGGTGCTCGTACCCTTCTTCATGAATCTTTTTCTGATATTTTATTTCTTTAGTATTTTCATGCTAAAATTTTTCCAGGATGAATTTGTCTTTTTTTTCCTTTTGAATAATGGAACACACATAGGAAGGAATACTTAGAAGCAAAATATCCCAAACATGAATTGCTGATTGCTCTTCAATTGCTTATGTACTTTCCACTGTTGGGAAATCAAGGGCTGCCACACAACTTGAGCAGAGTGTGTAAGCCCACGTTCATTAGTAGATATCAGATTATAAGGCTTAAGTCAAGAACTCTCAATTATTTGCTCATCCAACATATAGCATTTTCTGAGCCTTTACTCTGTATCTTTTCTTAAAAATCTCTGAAATATGCTTGAAATATTGGCAGAGATGGAGGATCCATTATTTTCTGTTGGTCGGGGTTCTGCATCCTTCTCACATGATGTAAGTTCAGTGAACACATGGGCAGAGGGTCAGTTCTAATTTAATTGGCAGATATTTAAAGTGTTTTTTAAAAGATTTATTTATTATGTATACAATGTTCTGCCTGCCTGTGTGACTGCCCACCAGATCTCATTATAGATGGTTGTGAGCCGCCATGTGGTTGCTGGGATTTGAACTCATGACCTCTGGAAGAACGGACAGTGCTCTTAACCTCAGAGCCATCTCTCCAGCCCCTTACGTGTTTTTTAAAGTAATATGCGATAGTCAATTTTAAATAATAAAGAACAGTCATTAGCAATATCATTTAGGTATAATTAAATGGAAATGGAATAAAAATAATGTTAGCACAACATATCAACAACCAAGGAAAATAATGCATAGGAATTACTTAAAAGAGAACGGAATAATTCAACATTAGCCCTACACTTGTGTTATCACAATATGATCAATTCAGTTGAAAACACATTGCTTTAAGTGCCCTTTTTGTAATGGACCCTTATTGGCATAATACATTCATCAACTATTTGTTGATGACTCTACTGTAATTGAAGAACCATAATAGATCAAACAAAGTATTCCTTAAAGGTGACTACAATTCAGTGAAGAGAAAGAGTTATTACCTAATTACAACAATGGTATGATAACCACTATGTTAGAAGGTTGCTATAGAAACAGACAATGACATGCTGTAGAGCATGAAAAATGAAAGTAAGCTTTTTGGGTGAGATTTTTGTCAAAGATTAAACTGAAAGGCATAGATCTTTATGTGAGAGAGAAACATCTGATTCCTATTACTGGTTCTCTACATGGTTCACAGTGAGAGCACTTTTAGATTAGCACATTGCAACTTAATGACTGTACTTCATAAGCTTGTCTCTACATATAAAAGACACAATGATTGCATTATTGGCAGTGATATGTGAACAAAATATTGCTTGTGATTTTTTGGTAATATTATGAATAAAGAATTTTTAGTTTTGATTGAATGTGAGGTAGACATACAGATCAATAGACAGATGTACATCAGATGTTGGCTGTGGTACTAATAGTCTGCGTTTTGATATACTAGGGTCACACTCTCGTATGCATGGGGAACAAAATACAATATTGTTTCTTATTAGTTCACAAATCGATATTTACATGTTACACTAACAGTCTATGTAACAGAAAAACACATTTCATTTTTTCCAACAATTTACTTTTGTGTATGCCTTCTGTAGACAGAAATATATTCCAGCCATTATTGAAGTGAAATAAGAATGAAATAATTTCATGTATAGGAACCAATTCATTCCTTAAATTGTGCACTTAAGAGTGTGGATATTAATACCAATATATAAAATGAACAAAACTCACATAAAGGATCTACTCCACTTTACTATTTAGTGAGGAAAAGCAAATATTGTTCACCATACGACAATTCAGATGTAATAGCACAACTCATAAAATAAAATACAGGTTTATAATAATGGATACAAAATAAACTTTCATTATATAATTTTTATTAGTTCTTTGATAGTTTCAGGTTCCATATGTGTTTCTGCTCTGTCAGTCCCCCATCAACTTACCAGAACTTACACTTTTAGAGAAAACTGTTTCTCTCTCTCCCAGTAGCTAACAGTTAGGAAAAGATCCATAGCTAGAGACATGATGTGTATCCACCTCCATTTAAAGGATGCTGAAACAAAGAGAATTAGAAATTTCTATACCAAAACTGAAGAAAATATAATTTAAACGGTTTGCAAAGAAATGAGTTAAAATAGTCTTTGAATACATTGTGAATAGCATGTGAATTCAAATAGAGCATGAAGATAGAATTTGGTGATGGTGAGGTAAAGAAAATAATAGTGGAAATCTTAAAGGTGAAATATTAGAAAACTGTTAAAAAATAAGTAAAATCGTTAATACAGAGATGTAAGAATAGAACACAGTGGAAATAATTATTTCATCTCCAACCATGAACAGATCGATTAGAAAATGTATATGCAAATAGTAAATTCAATGCATAAGAAAGAAAAAAGAAAGTCTAAAAAACAAGCTGGAAACTCACACGATTGAATCAAGTAATTGAATTATTTAAAGTCTATCAGAGTATTTTATGGTGATTCTATTATAAAATTTTGAAAAACAAAAGACAGTTTCTGCACTGGACACAGCAACAAACAAAGCGCAATCACTGAGGCATTTTGAATATAGATTATAGTTTGAAATTAAATTAGCACATATTTGCAAAGTTTTATAATTATGTCCATACAATTATATAAATAAGAGGAATTTAATGAATAACAGCAAAGAGAAATTATTGAATTGGTGTTTTAAAGTTTTGAATAGTGCATTCTTTCTTAACTATTACATCACTATTATCATAGCAAAAGCAACAAAATTTGGAATACAACAAGTTAAATGTATGCTTTTTTTCTGTTATCTATTATCATGATCTAAAAGATATTCATTAAATTATAGAAATTAATTTATATACATATTTAAATAATTTAGATTGTGGACAATTTTTAATATGAACATGACTTGAAAGGCAAATACTACCAAAAAGATTGATGGCTATATTTGACCATAATTTCTTTTTATATAATGTGCACTCATGGCTAGTGAATTTGTTATGTGTCTAAATGTTTTACTGCCAGGTATGATTAACTAACTGAATTGGCTCAGAATACATGAAGTAAAGAGGATCAACTCTGGTAATTTCCTTGTTTGATATCCATGCATGCTATGTGGCATGCAAATACACACACACACACATACACACACACACACCCCTAAAAGCACAATAAGTAAATAAGTAAATAAATAAATAAATAAATAAATAAATAAATAGTGCACCTGTATGGGCCATAAATACAGATAAAGGCAAATTTACAAGTCTTTCTTCTTTTAAGCTCTGTTAAATTCCAGTCATAGACCTTCTCTATTTTAAGTTATTGGTTCATTGATAGATAAATAAACATTATCGAAACTTGGACTCTATTGTGTTTTTTAAGCTGGCTAACCTTGTTTTTTTTATTAAATAAATATTTTTAATTGTTTAGATATATTCATATTACATATACATATACATATATACAATAAACTACCTATAGCAAGAAGAACCATGACACAATCAGGAATTATCTAAACGTTTTTAATTAAAACTTTATTCTTACTTCTCCTTGTTTCCTTCTGCCGGAGTCCTTAACAGAGCTTTTCCTTCACTGCATCTGAAATCTCTTCCTTGCCGTTCTGTTAACAGCCTACTTAATGCAATACAGTTGAAATGACTGGTGACTAATAATGCTACATTCTTACTTTCTAAACTTTGCAGTGTACGTTGATATTCAGTCTCTTTCTTTTATACTAAAAAGAGCTTTAGCAATGTGTATCCAATTTCACTGTGTCATCAGTTCTGCTAAAAAAAAAAAAAAAGTCACTGTGAGCCATTTATGCTACTGATGTCCCGTTTAATATGCTCTTTTCATTCAAATAATTTCTACATGCTCCTTACTCTGACCTTCTAGGATGATTAAAATATCTAACGAGAAGTACCAGTTATTACTGGCTCCACTGTAAAGCAGAGAGATAATGAAAATATGATTCTGGAATTCATGTACCTATAATAAGTCTTTGTTGAAAAGGACATGAAGTTGGGTAGACAGGGAGGGCACTAGAGTTGGTACAAGTTGATGGTAAGGGGGAAATGTGATCAAAATGCATTGTACAAAAGTCTTAATACACTAATAAAAGAAGGAGAAAAGTGTTATAGACAGAATTTTATTTCAACTAAATTGAAAATTGCTAATTAAATCACTTTTAAAAAGTCTCAATATGGTTCTTACCTCAGGAAATAATATCAAGACACCATACAATGCAGGTTGCAATATGCCATTGAGTTAGGTTCCTCCGGAGTAGCAGAAAAAAAAAAAAAGAGAAAATACATGGTTATAAGAACATATTCCCTAGACTGACTCATAAACCAGAAAAAAAATCTCTCTGCTATGGCTGTCTACAATCTGGAGATCCAAAATGTAGTTCGTTCTTCCTCGGGCCTTCAGTCTCAGAGTGACATGGACCAGTGATGACGCTCCAGTTTGAGGCTTATCGAGTTGCTTCCGCAAGCTTGTGTTCAGAGACCGAAGAATTTAGTGTCTTATGCCATGAGCAGTGGCAACAGGAAGATAAAACTGTTTAAGAGACTCTTCTTTCCACGTTGGTTGCACAAGGCCCCAGGTTCTTGTGTGCTGCTGCTCACATACAGGGGATTTTTTTAAAAACACTCAGTTCAGGGATGGACATGCAAGGTTAATGCCATTTGATATCCAGGACAATGATTAACCAGTTTTTTATGTTTTTTTTTTTGTTGTTCAAATGAATACTAAGTCAATTCATTATTAAGGTTATCATCATGTATTCAAAGTACTAATAAACTTTTAGGAGCATTAGACAGCATTAAATGTTCTTATAAAAAGACTCATAACAATCAAATATCAAGAAATCAAAACAAACAAACAAAAATCAATCAAAGAAGCAAAAATGCCATTTTTGAAGCTACTTTGTGATGGAGAGTAAGATAATGTCTAAGATAGAGATGAATGTCCTCAGGGAAGTACCTATCAGCACTTAGACAGAAGGAAAGTTTATGAATCAAATAATAATCAAGAGTTAACGAAAAAAATGAGAGAATATCAACATTTGAGAATTTGGAGGCTACTAGAAATAGGTAATAATAGTATTTATGCATACAGCATGGTAGCATTTTATTAATATAGAACCCATATTGGAAAATTTTTCATTAGTTAGTAGCAGTGGCTGATCAACAGATCAAAGTCTTATAGTTGATGACTAATTGACTACATTAAATAATATCATACCACAGTGTTATATTTAAAGGTAACAAATAAATACTGCCCTTCTTAATAGGTTCAAAGTCTATGAGATTTAATGTCCTATAGCTACCAGATGACTCAAACAAATTATTTTTTATCTACTCTAGTATTTTTCTCATAAAATACCCTGGAGGTAAAGACAATGAGATCCATAGAAGTCTGTGCTGGCATGTCAAGATTTTCCCTTTACTTTGAATGTTGAATCATTTTGCATATGGCCATTTTATAAGCACACATGTAAGTTGCCTTGATTAACCTCATGGAATGAAAAACTAACTGATTAAGTTTTATCATCTTCCTAATAGATTGGAACAATAACATAAGCTTAAATTATTTCCATTTTTTATATTACGTGAATTCAATGGTAATGGCATGACCACAGAAAAACTTCTGCAGACATATTCTTGTAACATTGTAAAGGAGGAAGAGAGAACAGAACAAGAAAATATTAACCTTCTTTACTTAGACAAGGAACCAAACACATGCAAAAAATATTACTTTATTTAAATTTTGCTTTCAGTAAAAATAGCATTTTATTACCCTCCCCTAGGACTGTTCCTGAGAGGGATTACCTCCCCCTGTATATGCTCATAGGGTATCAAGTCTCTTCTCGGTGACCTGCTGTCCTTCCTCTGAGTGCCACCAGGTCTCCCCCTCCAGGGGACATAGTCAAATGTGAGGCACCAGAGTACGTGAGAAAGTCATATCCCACTCTCCACTCAAGTGTGGAGACTGTTCTCACCATTGGCTAGATCTGGGTAGGGGTTTAAATTTTACCGCCTGTATTGTCCTTGGCTGGTGCCTTAGTTTGAGTGGGACCCCTTGGCTCAAATCTGCCTATCATAATGTTCTACTTGTAGGTTTCTAGGACCCTCTGGATCCTTCTATTTTGCTATTCTCCCATGCTTCTCTCATCTAGAGTCCCAATAGGATGTCCTCCCCTCTGTCCCAGTTTCCTGGTAAGTGAAGGCTTTCGCGGGACGTGCCAATGGGAGGGAGGGAAGAATGGGAGGATACAAGGGATGGGATAAACATTGAGATGTAACAAGACTAAATTAATAAAAAAAAAAAAGAAGAAGAAAATAGTTTTCTTAGCTGGAAAAGCAATTTCAGTGAAATTCAAGTTTCTTCGATCCCAGATAAAAAACAATTTATTAAAAGAATGTTAAAAGTTAAAAAAATAGCATTTTAAACCCTGGAGTTTATATTTTTCAACAAAGTACATTTAAAGTGTTTACTGCATGCTCTAAATCTTACAGCATTGAATTCTCACTCTCTTCCAGGTGTCCACTGATTGACAGAATAATTTGTAATTTTAACAGTAGTCCAACTGGAGATGACATTAAAAATATGCTTTTGAGAAAAACTGAGTGGAGAGTATTACTTCCAAAAAAGAAAATATTCTTATAGATTTTTATGCAAAGATTATTTCTAGACAATCACTTTTAGAATCTAACCTAAAATTAACCTCCTCAATAAGAGATTCTAAGACACTTTACTTTCTATAGCAATGTTTGATTACTTGATAATCTCTCATTGTCTATTATACACTTAATATGTAAAATTTCAATTTACTATGGAATTTGGTTTTTTATGCTTAACATTCTTTTTCTTTTTCTAAATTTTTTATTTTTCACATATACATTTATATTTTCCACATATATACAATAAACTACCTATAGCAAGAATAACCATGACACAATCAAGAATTATATAAATGTTATATTCTTAGTGTTTTGGTTATCCAGTGTTCTTATCTTGAGATATAAGAGTTGCCCGAACAACCTAGAGATAGAGAATTATTTCTTTTAAGGCAACAGTATCCTGTGTACGTAAATATTACAGGTTACTCAAACTTTCTCCACAGCCTAACACTGTCAACACATTCAACTAAGTTCATCTCTATTAAAATTAAGACAAAATAAAAATCAACCACCTCTTATTTTTAATATTAAGACATTAATCACCGACCTATAAGGGAAGAAAATTTTAAAAATGAGCACACATGTGCACACATTAACATACTCACATTAAATGCAAGTATACACCCAAGTGTATACATACACATGTAGACACACTGACCCTATTCTGTATATCTGGTCTCTGAGCTGCACATGCTAGAATTAACTCAATAACATCAATTACCAATATTATTACTTCTAAGGAAATATGATGTTGTAGTGTAAACTCAGGTTAACAACAGCTTCTTAGGCATCACCATGTGCATTCAGCCTTTCTTAGGACAATCATAAATTAATTTTGAAGACTATGAAATATATATGTGTATATATTATATAATATATAATCTATAATATACTTGTATATATTATATAGTATATAATATACATGTATATATTATATGTATTACCTCATATAATCAACCTTTACTCTAGATGCTTACCAAACACTTCTAGCACAGCCATAGCTAATGGGAACAGTGAAAGTCAGAAACTCAGTCCAGCTGTTTGCCAAAGAGCCAACAAATAGGAGCCTAGTGATGCAATCACTGTGCTATGGTCCCCCACTTTTTGGGCTTGATCTCTATGTGTTGCATGCTTAGGGAGATTTTATTATTTGTACATCTTGGGGATATTGGATTGATGGAATTTTTCTTATGAAGCATTTGCACCCTTTCCCCAGAGTACTGTTTCTAAGTTTGCCCAGGAATGTACTGACTATAATACTCCTACTGCTTTTAGAGAGATATCCTTTTCTGGACCTACTTGAAGGTCTTCCTTATGCCTTGGAGGTTGTGACTCAAATAATTATGCCAGAGGCCTACTATGAGGCTCTGACTTGGTACTCTTTGGCACATCTGCCCCTGGTTGTTCCGGACTAAAGAACAAGATAAAACAAAATAAAAACTTAAACAGGTAAACAATATTTGGTGGGCTAGAGAAGTTGGCAGCAGATCAAATTAAAGTCCCCTTTTTTTAGTGATGGACAAAGAAGGTATTGATACATGATAAAAGAATAAAACATTAAGACCTCCCTTTCTTTAGAAAATGTTAACTCATATGGGGCCACTGTGGTGTCATATGACCAAGGAACAAAAATTACTAAGATTAGATGTATAAATAAATTCTACAAATATATAAGATATAAACATTGTATTGTGCTAGAAATTAAATAATAACTTCAGTGGCTATGGCCTGGAGATTTTTCTTGAGTCTAATGACAATTAGCATCCTGACTATTAAAAGTTGATAATACTCATACCCTATGAGCATATACAGGGGGAGGTAATCCCTCTCAGGAACAGTCATAGGGGAGGGGAATAAGGGGAAACTGGGAGGGAGGGGAGAATGGGAGGATACAAGGGATGGGATAACCATAGAGATGTAACAAGAATAAATTAATAAAATAAATTAAAAAATTTTTTAAAAAAGGAAAAAAAAAGTTGATAATACACTGCTTGGGACATGACAATCTGCCCAGGCTGGCTTTTCTTTCTGTCTAGTGCCCTTGAAACTGTAATAGCTACCATCCAGAAATCAGGCTTTTATGCTTTGGCAAGATATGCCCTTGAAACTTCAATATTGTTAAAGGCTGGGTTGTGGATTTGATGAGAAAAGTTATTGTAAAAGGTAATTTTGTTCTGTTAACAGTTTATCAATGATGACTAAACATATGACCAAGTGGAAGTTAAAACATGTGTCCAGGCAGAGAAATGATATGATCTATTTTGTCATTACATGCATCTATCATGCCTAATGAGTTATATTATAATAATTGAAAATTATATTTATTATAAATTATTTTATGAAGCGATATATATGTTATCTTTGGTTTTTCTTTTTTACCTAAGGTTCTTTCATGTAAAAGATTGTCCAAAATGTCAAGGTAAATGTAAATTTTTGCAAATTCTTAAGTACAATTGACACTCAGAAATTAAATGCATGTTCCATATTTTTTAAAAAAAAATGTTATGTGCTTAGAATGTTCTAGCAAAGTGTTGCCTATTTGGATTATGATGAGATTAAACATACTATCCCCTTTTTTTCTGTGATGCTGTTTATTATGTAGTGGAATACAATTTTTTCTAATATCATCCACAACTACTCCCTTTAAGTCAGTTAGCATTCATATATTTTTAACTTATTTATCTAATTTTGTGTGTATATACATAAAACAATTGAATACATATATTCACAATTGTTATATTATCCTAAGGAACAAACCCTTTATTATAATAGTTTTTATTTCAAATTTTATAAAATTTCAATTGACTTATTTAATGAAAGTAGAATTTGACAAATATAGAAACTAAAATTTCTGTACAACCAAGAAAGATCTTAAAAAAGAAAACCAATTTTAATTAAAGGAAGCACAAAGCAAATTATTATATTTCCTAATCTCTAACCATACTGCAAATTATATAGTTAAAGTGATTGAAAAACAGATGAATATATAAGTGAAGCAATAGAGACTACAAAATACACACATATTTATAGGAGCAAAACGTATTGACCCTGGGACCATTCAATAGCAGTATTGAATGGTGAAAGAAAATCCTCTTCAAAAGGCAGTTGCTGGAATCATAGTAAGTCTATGCATAGCTAATTTGAAGTTTGTAAAGTCTAACTCAAAATAGATTATACTCCCATTACCATGCTGAGGCTATAAATTCCTAGAAAAAAAATGGAGAAATATCCTCGCTGTTGCTCATTATTTTTCATCAGGTAGTAACCAAGTAGTGCAATAAATATAAGTAATAAATCAATGATATTAAGAACAACAAAAACATTTCTGTAAATACAATTAAATCTGACCAAAGTAAATTGCACAAGAGAAGAATAAATAAATAAAATCAAACAAGCAAACAGAGAGTGTGTACTACCAAGCCTTGAAAATAAATCAAAATATACTTATAAGATGAAATAATCAAAAAAGTAAAAATAACTCTCAGAACAGAAGAAAATATGTGTTGAAACCACAAAACTCAACAGCAAAAATTATTAATACATAATAAGTAAATACTGAAAACTCATTTTCCCAAGCCATGTGCACAAAGAGTGAACGGCGAAATGTGGCTTTAATATGACTAATCATTTAATACAAACTGGAATCCTATTAGATATTAGATCATTTATGTCAGAGTGGAAATATAAATAAAATATGTGTCAACATTATGGCTCAGGACCGAAAGGTACTCTCCATTAAGCTTGATGACCACAGTTTAATACCAAGAACCTATGCAGAGGAAAGTGACTGTGACAAACTATCATTACACAGTCACTGTGGAACACACATTCTCCACAACAGAGAGAGAGAGAGAGAAAGAGAGAGAGAGAGAGAGAGAGAGAGAGAGAGAGAGAGAGAGAGAGAGGAGAGAGAGAGCAAGAGAGAGACAGAGACAACAGCAGAGAGACAGAGACATAATAATATGTAAATGAAATTAAATTTAGCAAAGAATAAAAGATCTTTGATGAAAGTTTTGAATTGTTTGTTGGCAGGAAAAGAAATGTGTGTACCATTCACAAAAAACAAACACACACACACACACACACAAAAGTGGATCAACAAAACCAACAAAAAATGGCAATTGGAAATGGGATCAGAACATCCATGTTCACCACAGAACAGTTCGCACCAATCCAAATAATCATTTCAAATGTTCATTCTTGGAAAAGCAGGGAGAAAACACTGCAATGAAAGCTATCAAGAAACGAACGTGTGACAGTTTTGACAAAATCATGAAATTGGAAGATAACATAAGTAAATACAGACAGAGAGAGATTAGGTGTTGTTTCCTTCATATGTGGATTCTAGCATGTGAACACACAGGTGAACCCACAGAATGGCAGTGCGTAGATGGTGTTCTGAGGCTGCCGCAGGTGTGTCCAAGGCGCAGAGCACAAAGGTAGAGAATAAGCCTTGAGTATCTACTGTAGTGTTATGATGATGGGCTTATTGAATGCTTTCTGTTTCTACTTCACAAGGCAAATACATCCCAAATCATTAAATTTTACATCTTCAATATGTTCAATTTTTATTTGGCAACTAATAAAGTTTTATAAGTATAACAGAGGAGCTGTAACAGAAATAATCATTTTAACTGAACCGAGTTGTAAAAAACTTTGACAGAATTTAAAACTGTGGTCACAATATTACCTGGATAGAAAATGTTACCAAGGGATTTATTTTTATATGAAATTGACTTATTCTTTAAAGCCATCTTGTTCTTTTTACTTTGAAATCTAACACACAACATAATTGCTTTATCAATAGCAAGATAAAATAGTATTTATTCTTACATTTAAAAAGCCAATTTAAAAACATAAAATTCATCCTAGGGACAGAATTTATGCTCATTTTTCCACAGTTCACTTTTACTTGTGTTGGAAAGGCAAACCAAGCATATACAATAAAAAGAAAAATGTTAGTCTTCAAAACTTAATGAACCATCATTATAAAAACAACAAATAAATATCCTTATATGTTAACTTCACAATATTATATTTCATATTCTATGGTTGGATAGTTGGGATTAAGTCTATGTTAATCTTACAAACTTGGTCCTGGCACAGTCACTATCATAAGCTAATTATAAAAACCTAACTGAGTGAAATGCTAAAAGTCTTTAGTTCCAGCACACTGGAGGCAGCAGCAGGCAGACCTTTTGGGTTTGAGGCCAGCCTGCTTTACATAACAAGCTCTAGGGCTATATAGGGATACCTTGTCTCAAAACAGATGCAAAATCAAAACAAATCGAGCGTCTCGTATAGAGGATCCTGAACATACCTACTACCTCAGCTATGCCTACACTGAACAAACTACACAGTTCATCTCTATCTTTGTTGTGGTGGTAAACAGTAAGTGGTAAATGGTAGCACTAGTTCTGCCACAATGTCTATTCAAATCAACATCAAACTAATGAAATTAAAATGAGTAACTTAATAAACCTAACCTAATTTGACTTGTGAGAAAAACAGGTCTTTTACCCATTACACAGAGTAAGAAATCAAGTCTATTTTATGCCATCCATATAACTATAAGTTCCATTGCATGGTGGGCAGATTTTTCCTCCTTACCAAAGACCAATTGAAGTAGCAAGCAGATTTACTTTTGATGAGTTATTGTAAAAACCCACAAATCTTCTCATTAATAAAACTTATTTGAAATTATATATTTTTCAGACTGGCGCTCTTAAAGATCATGAAATCACTCTGGACAGAGAAGCAGGTATGCTGACCACACACCTTTGCCTTTCTGCCCATTCCTTTAATCCAATACCCAGTCTCATCCCCAGCTCCTTGGAAGAAATCCTACTGTGATCTCCTCATCCTCTTTGCACTCACTGCTGGTGGATTTCAAGGATCTTCCCATTCAAACCTCCTTCCCCAACTCATCCTCTTCCTTGTTCCCCAGCCCCAGCAGGAATTCCCTGGGAACCCACAGGCCACTCCTGCCAGAGAAGCAGTCAGGCTAACTGCAAATCTTCCCCTACCTTACTCTCCTCCAATGCATCCCCACAATCTCATCGTCAGATCTAGCAGACTTCTTGATGCTGCCTGCCCTTCCTCTCTGCCCCAACTTCAATAGATCACAAAGACCTTCTTCTCCAACCCACTCTCCACACTCATCCCCAAATCCCACAGATATTTTCTGAGAACCTTCTAGGCCATGGTGCATGAGAAGCACGTAGGACAGGCAGCTTAGTAAGCGGGCAAGAGTCAGATCTTTACTCTTCTTCTTCTCCTCCATATCCAATTTGACAGTCTTATCACCAGCTTTGTAGCAGACTATCTATTGTGGCCTTTCCTTAATTTCTGCCCCATCCTCAGGAAACTAAGTATATCCTAGTTGACCACAGGACTCTCCTCTCTCATGTGGACCTCGTCATACCCCTAGAATAACCCTATTCTTTTGTGTCAGTTCCCAAAACATAGAAAACACATTTTACCCAGAACTCCCAGTTACCACACCTATCAGAATCACAGCGGAACTTCAGGCAACACACACTCACCACTCTTTTAAGAAACAGATATGTGGACAGAAACAAACAAACAAACAAACAAACAAAGAAAAATCTGACCTAGAATCTAGAATTAGAATCTTCCCAAGCACAGATTCCTAGACTGAGCCTTAAAAATACAATCAACAGCAGCAAGTAAAATACAACAATATGTCTCCATAAGAGCCAAGCAATCCAGTACAGCAGGCCCTGAGTATTGAAACATAGCTTAAGCACAAGATATAGACTTTAAAATATCCTTCATAGATATCATAGACATCTTTAAAGAGGAGATGTATATTTCGCTTAAAGTAGTCTATGAAAACACAAGCAGTAGAAAAAAAAGAGTAAAGCAGCCCAAAAATTGTAGGAGAAATAAGGTCATGAAAGAAAACCTAAATTTTTTCAAAATAAA
Source organism: Acomys percivali (assembly GCA_907169655.1). Classification (NCBI taxonomy): domain Eukaryota; kingdom Metazoa; phylum Chordata; class Mammalia; order Rodentia; family Muridae; genus Acomys; species Acomys percivali. Next base: position 3,157 of record CAJRSG010021480.1, on the reverse strand, counting down.
ATATTTAGAAACCCAAACAAAAATATCAAAGGAATTAATTAATTGTTGATTGCATATTAATTATTTCCTCCAATAAGGAAACATAGGAAAACACTAATAAAACACTGGAGAAAATGGGGGAGAAATCCCCTAAAGAAGCCCAAGAAAACATAAACAGTTGAAGGCAAGGAATAAAACTGTTCAAGACTCAAATATAGAAAAAGAAAGTATAAAGAAACACAAACAGAGGACATTCTGGAAGTGAAAAATTTACGATCTTGAACAAGAACTACAGAGGGGGAGCTTCACCATGAGAATAAAGAGATGGGAGAAAGAATCTCAGGCTTTGAAGATATGATAGAAGGGTCAAAGAAAATATTAAATCTAAAAAACCAAATATTTGGCACAAAACATCCAGAAAATCAGGAAAACCTTGGAAAGACTAAATCTAAAATTAGTAAGAATAGAGGAAGGATAAGAAGGCCAGGTCCAAATCACAAAGATTATTTTAAACAGTCATAGAAGAAAATTTCCCAAACCTAAGGAGGGAGATGCCTATGAAAATACAAGAAGCATACAAAAAACCCAAATAGATTGTACCATTAAAAAATTCCCTAAGCACATAACAGAACAATAAACATACAGAAAAACCAAATAGTATAGGATTCAAGGGTAAACAATCAAAATAAATTTAAGGCAGACATATCAGAATAACACCTGACTTCTCAATAGGGGAGCGAAGCTGAAATGAGAGGGTCCCTATGGTAACTCTTCAGGCAGCATCTCAATTAGATGTAACCCAATCCCAGGACTAGCTATTACACAGCTGTTAATTTTAGCTGGGTCTCATTGTATTCGCTCCCTGTTTCCTTTCTTCCAAAGGAATCTCTCATTTCAGCTTCGCTTCCCTATTGAGAAGTCAGGTGTTATTCTGCTATGTCTGCCTTAAATTTATTTGGTTGTTTACCTAATAGGTCTTATGAATATCAACTATACTTTCCAGTTTATCATTTTTAGGGGATTTCTGAATGAGTCTCTGTCTCTTTTGCCTTCTCTTAGGCTCTTTGCCTTCTCTTTGTTTGTTTTGCCCTATTCCAGTAGTTCTTTTCGTCTTGTCTTATTATATTTTATTATTGTCCCGTAGAAGGCCGTTTGTTTTCTAATGAGGGGATGAGTGTGGAAAGTGGGTACATCCATATGAAAGAGGTGGTGAGGAGGAACCAGGAAAAGCAGAATAAGGGGAATCATTATAAAAATATATTATGTAAGAAAAATCTATTTTAACAAAAGAGATATGAGAAAAATAACTAACAATATAATACAATAAAAGTTGTGTGAGAGTGATCTGTGTTGAGGCAAAATAAAAACTCGTATTTTCCGACTGACCTTGGCAACAAGTAAGGGGAATCCAGAGAGCAATAATGTAGATAGAGAGAGTCTACTATAGTAAGATGACAGGGAAACAGACCGGCGTCTCAGAATAATTCCTGAACTAACTATAATCCATCTTGAGGGTTGAGTTATGGCTATTGTTCATGTCTATGTAGAGAAAATAATCAATGTTTTCGTGAATTTTTCTATCTTTCCATTTTCCTGCAGTTGACCAGTTATAGAACTGCTCTTCGTATGTCTGTCCGTTCTTTACAATTTCTGTCAGACTGTCACATTTATACAATTATAGACAATATTGTTTATTCTGTCCAATCTGGATGTATTCTTTCATTTATTGCTTTGAAGTTCTCCTTTCAGCATTGAAAAGGAGTGGTGGCAGTGGTGTCTTGACTGTCTTACAACATCAGTGAGAACTTTGGTTTCTCGCCCTCCATTATGATGTTACCCTTAGCCTGACAGGAAAAGGAAGTTGTGATCTATCCTTGTATCAAGGAAGATTTTTGTTACGAGAAGGGCTAGGTTTGTAAAAATTCCTTTTTATAGCCAACTGCATGATTATATATTAGTACTTTTATATTGTTGTTCTTGTGGATCACGTTAGCTGATTTTAATTGTTGAAAGTCACATATTTTGAATAAGTCTCACTTTGTCACAGTATGTAATTATTCAAGCATGTCACAGAATAAAATTGTAAATGTGTTGTCAAGCATTTTTGCTTTATATTTCTAAGTTTGGCTGGCTTACAATTTTCTTATAAGATATTTATCTAGTTACAGTGTTAGAGTAAATTCTTACATTGGGATGGGGAATGACCCATGTCTGCCCTTCGTGAGGTGACAAAACATGCCAATAACACACCATGCTGTACTTGACCAAGACAAAATAGACCACCTCCCTCTCTTGTGTACTTGTTTATTTTGTTTAATTTTGTCTTTGTATTTTTTCTTATTGTTTCTTTTATTTGTTTGTTTTGTTTTGAGATAGAATCCTCATGGACACAGATCAGAAAGTGGCAAGAATCTGGAAAGAGTTTTAGAATGAGAAATAAGATGATGAAAATGTATATTATGGAAAAATTTAAATGAAAAACCTACTAAAAGAAAGGAATATTGAGAATGGATAAAAATGGCGATATTTGGTGCCAATTTTTAACTATGTACTTTTTAAAAAGCCTGGTATTGCTTACATTAAAATACATATTTTTGGTGTTTTTTCTTCCCTTCTTATCCCCCTAATCTTTCTAGCATATGTTACTCAAAACTTGTCCGTTTTACCAAAATAAAAAATATATTAGTGGGTTAAATAGAGACCTGTGTGTAAATTTTGTAAGAGAGAGATATTCGTGGTGTGGAGGGTCGGGGGAGAGAGAGAAAAGTAAAGAGAAGAGAGGAGAGAGATATTTCAAAACTGTCTAATTGCCTACAATACCAGATTCTGTCTCGTTTAATGTTCTCTCTCAATTTGTGTTAAGAATTCAAGCACATATAATTTCCTCTGCAGCTACTAATATGAGCTCAGAGGTCCATATCTCTCATGGTTTTCAATATGTTTTACTCCTAGGCTCCTGTTCTCACTGTTGCTACTCCTCAGGCATACCAGATGAATATTTTAAATAGCCTGAGAATGTCTATTCTAAAATCCTATGATTATCAGTTTCATAAATTCTGAAGTGATTTTATTTGATTTTTTTTTAACTATATGTGTCTGTGTGTGAGTATGTGCACATAAGAGCAGGTGCTACCAAAGAGGCCTGGGGCATTAGAGTCCAAGCACCTCATGCTACTAG
>CAJRSG010021475.1:0-10463 GCA_907169655.1 Acomys percivali | reverse complement strand
TGCCTTGGTTTACCCTGTGTGCTGGAGATGGCCCCTAGCACTTTAGCGGGATGGTGCAGCCACAGGGGGCTGAGCCCTCCCACAGCAATTAACTTCATTGAAACAGCTCCTGCAAACAAGTCCACAGGCCAAAGCAACATCCATAACTCTCTGCCCAGGTGATTCCAGATTAGATCACATTGACAATTACAGCTAATTATTTCACCTGGGCAGGAGATTTACAAACTACCAAATGGCCATAAACACAAAAGATCCTCACCACATTACTATAGCCAAACTGCCAAAAGTACATTACATAGAAAAGGTTTAAATTTATTAAAACAAAAGCACCAAGTCATAGTGTCTTGTAACCCCAGCACTCTGGGAAGCAGAGGCAGGCAGATCTCTATGAGTTCAAGGGTTGTAAGGGAGGAAGGCTCGTTTAATAAGTTCATAATAAACTATAATTAAGAAAATTGAACCTACAGAACACCAGTCCATAGAAGACACGGCAAAAAAAAAAAAAGTTATTAGATGAAATACAACCGAAACATGCAGGGGGAAGGAAATGATAATAATCATCCTATGGAATTGAGGACGGAAGCCCAGAGAGGGCCACTGTCTTTCCTGGGGACACACAGTTGCCACGATCCTTTCCAGTCACTCTAGCCTCCATCTCACCATCTGTCACCTTTAGAAACCAACTGGCCTTTCATCTCCTGGTGTGCGGCCTTCTGAGGCTACTGTTCTGGCTCTTAGCGACTTCCTTCCACTGCTGAGGGGCACTCACAGTATGAAACGCCTATGCACTATTTTCTAGGATATAAACATTATTTCTCACTTGTAGTACCTCAGGCTGGTCCTAAACTCACTGTGTAACTGCTGTTGGCCTCAATCTCTCCATCCTGTGTCTTGAGCTTCCGAATGCTATGTTTATGCATGCCCACCCCACACACAAGTGTCAGCTTTCACTATCTTAATCCTAGAATGCTGTGCCTCTTCCTGACCTTAAGCTGTACTTCTTTCCTGGCTAGCACTGTTAGACATCTTCCAAGTATTTCCTGTCATCCATAACTCCCTGGGTCACATAACTATTATTGTCTTAGACCCGTTTTCTACATGGGCTGTTTTTAGTTGCTTAATTTCCAAGCCCTTTTTTTTTTTCTTGGACATAAGGTTTTTACTCTATACGTCCCTTGAAAACAATTTCAGTCTTTAGTTTTCCTTTAAGCTCATTCAAAAGTGTGCTTCCATCTTTATTCCTAGCTCCCAGGAGGCAGAGGCAGGCTGGTTTCTGTGAGTTTGAGCCCAGCCTGGTCTACATAGTGAGTTCCAGGTCAGCTAGGGTAATGGAGTGAAATACAGTGTTTTTCTGTAGCTCTGACTGTTCTGGACTCACTTTATAGACCAGGCTAGCTTTGAACTCAGAGAGATCTGCCTGCCTCTGCCTCCCAGAGTGCTGGGATTACAAGCGCGCATCACTGCACCAAGTGCGAAACACTATTTTTAAAAAAAATCATACTGTGTTCATGAAGCAATTCCTAATTTTTTTATTATTGACTTGTAGTTTTCTCTAATTGTGATAAGAAAATATATAGAAAATAATTTTAATTCATTTATCAGTATTGGTTTTATAGTTGAATATATGGCATATTCTAGAGGAAGTTACACGTTAAGAGCAGAGGATCTATTTTGTACATACTGTGCAGTTCTGTGATGAGTGCACCTCACTTCTGATGCTTCCACGTTGATCTGTCTGGTTAATGTGTCCACTAGACAGAGAAGAATGTTAAAATCCCTCACTGTTACTGAGCTGGCGCCCATCTTTCTTTCCTTTTGGGTTTGTTTTACAGAATTGAGTGTTCTGCATTAGCTACCAGAGACTTGTGATAATTGTATCTTTTGTTGAATTGTTCCTTCAGTCATTACATGGGGGCCTTCTTTGTCTCTTCCTAATTTTTTTTTGTCCCAGAATTCTTTTTATTAGGTGTAAGTACAGCCACCCGTGCTTGTTTTAAGTTTTCATTTTCTTAGAATACCATTTTTTCTTTCTGTCCATCTGGACACATTTCTATTGATGAGGGGAGTTTCTGGGAGGCAGCATGTGGTTGGAATATATTTCTTTATCCTTTTGCCTGGTCTGTTCCTTTGTTTGTTGCTTGTTTGTTTGTTTTTCAAGACAGGGTTTCTCTGTGTAGCCTTGGCTGTCCTGGACTCTCTTTATACACCAGGCTGGCCTTGAACTCACAGACATCTGCCTGCCTCTGCCTTCCTGAGTGCTGGGTTACAGGTGTGCGCCACCATGCCCATCTTGGTCTGTTTCTTTTGATCAAAGACTTAAATCTGTTTACATTTAAGTTTATGATTGGCAGGTAATGACATTTAGCATTATTTTGGTGGTTGTGTTGTAACTGTTTCGCATGTCTTTGCTGATCTGTTTCTACCCTTGCTTCTCCTGTGAAGTGTGACGTGCGTGTGTGACGTGCGTGTGTGACGTGCGTTTGCCTTTCTAGTGGCAGCTTTATTTTCATGCTCATCCACCTTTACTTCACTGCTGGTTGCAGGAGGGATCCCTAAAGCACCTTCTGACTCTGATGCTCATGAATTCTCTGGTGGCCTCAAAGGGTCTTCATTTCTGAAAGGCAGGCTTGCTTTGTATGACAACCTTGGTTGGCAGCTGTTTTCTTCCAGGACATGAACTATGTCAGTCCATTGTCTCCTGAGCTACACAATTCCAAAGAAGTCTGCTGTTAGTCTGGTAGGGATGTCCTTAAATGTGATTTATGATTTTCCTTTGCATATTAAATCGTTTCCTTTGTCCGTTATTAAAAAAATACTTGTTTATTTATATTTATCGTGTACTTGTGTTTTGCCTTCATGTACTTATGTGCACCGTGTGCATGCCTGGTGCTAGCAGAAGCCAGAAGAGAATTACACATCTCTTGGAACTGAGGTTACAGTCAGTTGTGAGACACCGTGTACGAGATCCTCCCCCACCATCTGACCACAGCCTATCAGGTCTCATCAGGATAGCCTGCATCCCCTTCCTCTGTGGGCCTCCTGGGCACCAGAGTTCATTTCAGAGGTAGTCCCTGCCTCCCTCCTTCTGCCATCTGCCATCCAGATCCGCCTGCTTTGATGGTCTCCTTGTGGAGCTCCTGATCCCTTGGATCCTTCCATTCCAGCCCCCACACACACTCTCTTCCAGATGACTCTCAGTGATCCACCCAGAGTCTGGCTGCAAGTCCTAGCAGCTGTCCCGATCCTCCACTGGGTGTCATCTCTCAGAAGACATCTAGGTTGGGCTAATATCCACTTATAAGTGAGTATATAGCATGTGTGTCTTTCTGGGTCTGGGTTACTTCACTCAGGATTATCTCTTCTACTTTCATCCATTTGACTGCAAATTTCAAGATTTCCTTGTTTTTGATAGCTGAGTAGTGTTCCATTGTGTAAATGTACCACAATTTCTTTATCCGTTCTTCCGTTGAGGGATATTTAGGTTGTTTCCAGATTCTGGCTATTACAAATAAAGCTGCTATGAACATAGTTGAACAAATGTCCCTATTGTGTGGTGGAGCATCTTTTGAGTATATGCTCAGGAGTGGTATAGCTGGGTCTTGAGGTAAAGCTATTCTCAGTTTTCTGAGAAAGTGCCAGGTTAATTTCCAAAATGGTTGCACAAGCAATGGTGGAATGTTCCCCTTTCTCCACATCCTTGCCTGCATGTGCTGTCATTTGAGGAGATTTTTTGGCGGAGGAGGTGAGTGTTTTTAGGATAAATTCGTGGTCTTTCATAAAACATCATCATCATTTGAGGTTTTTTTTTTTAATCTTAGCCATCCTGATGGCTATAATATGGAATCTCAGAAGTCGAAACAATACAATGGAAAAATATAGCATCTTTAACAAATGGTGCCGGTCTAACTGGGTGTCTACAGAGAGAAATATGCAAATAGATCCATATTTATCACCCTGCACCAAACTAAAGTCCAAGTAGATTAAAGACCTCAACAAAAACCGGACACCCTAAATATGTTAGAAGAAAAAGAGGGGAACTGAGCTCATTGGCACAGGAAACAACTTCCTGAACAGAACACCAATAGCTCAGGCTCTAAGATGAAAAATGAATAAATGGGACCTCATGAAACTGAAAAGCTTCTGTAAGGCAAAGGACACTGTCAACAGAACAAAACGACAGCCTACACACTGAGAAAATATCTTCCCCCATCCTACATCTGACAGAGGCCTTATATATCCAAAATATAAAGAAATCAAGAAATTAAACACCAAACAAACCAAATAATCCAATTAAAAAGTGGGGTATAGAGCTAAACAGATAATCCTCAACAGAGGAATATCGAATGGCCAAAAAGCACTTAAAGAAATATTCAATGTCCTTAGTCATCAGGGAAATTCAAATAAAAATGACTCTGAGAGTCCATCTAATTTATTTATTTTTATGACTAAAGTGTTTTGCCTACAGAGCAACATGGTTGCGCACCATATATGTGCAGTGCCCACAGAGACCAGTAGGGGGAATCAGAGTCCCCTGAGTCTGGAGCTATAGGTGGTTTTTCTTTTTTTCTTTTCTGTCTTTCTTGCTTTTTTTTTTTTTTTTTTTTTTTTTTAGTTTGTTAGTTTTTGTTTTTTTGACCCTTGGTTATCTTGGACTCCCTTTGTAGGCCAGGCTGGCCTCAAACTCAGGTCAATCTGCCTGCCTCTGCCTCCCGAGTGCTGGGATTAAAGGCATATGCCACCACGCACGGCCCAATATAGGTGGTTTTTAAACCACCCTTGTAGGCTCTGGGAATCAACCTGAGTCCTCTAGATGAGCAACCAGTGCTCTTTGCTGTTGAGCCATCTCTCCAGCGCCTGCAGTGACCTAGTTAGAAAGCCACTTTCTCCTGGGGATGCTTTTTACAGTTCCATTTTGTATCCTTTCCATTATCAGTGAGCTGAACATCCCTTAACATTTATCAAACATTTGTGTGTCTTCTTTGGAAAATTGCCTACCCAGATCTGACACATATCTGCTTGACTAAAACCATCTACGCGTGACTATTTCTTTCTTGGAAGATCGAAAACTATTCATTTAGCTTTTTGAGTCAGGTACAGGATTGTTTGGGTAACCTATTTCCCTGTCAGGTTGTTTTATGTCTTTTAAGGACTTGGCTCATCTCCTCTATTAATAAACATTGTAGAATAACATTAATTCAGTTATCGCCCTCTTATCATCAGTGGAGTTGGCAGTTACACTTTCCCTTCCAGTCCATCCTGTAACCATCTGGGCTCTTCTTCTGGCTTGGAACGGGTAGATATTCATTCATCTGAACTTCTGGGGCTTATCCTTTGGTTTTATTGACCCATCTCTATGAGTCTCCTGTTTTCAGTGTCATCATAGTTAGCTCTTTTTTTTTTTTTTTTTTTTTCTCCCCCAGAGCTGAGGACCGAACACAGGGCCTTGTGCTTGCTAGCAAGTGCTCTACCACTGAGTTAAATCCCCAGCCCCTATAGTTAGCTCTTGATATTTCATTTTGTCTACTCGTTTTAGGCTTAATTTTCTCTTCTTTTTTTTAATTCAGTAAGGTAACATTTTTTATTTGAGTTTTTGTTTGTTTGTTTGTTTGTTTGTTTTTATCTTTCTTCTGAAAACAAAACAAAGGAACAAACCAAAAAAAGCCAGACACTGTGGTGTATGTTTTTTGAGCCAGTCAGATCTCTGTGAGTTTGAGGACAGCCTGGTCTACATAGTGAGTTTCAGGACAGGAGGGTTATGTAGAGAGACCCTGTCTCAAGAAAGAAAAATATATAATAAAAATATTTTTCCTTTCCCAGTATTGTTTCTTATTTAGAACTGGGGTCAGTGGGACTGTGGAATGGAGAAGAAACAGTCACAGTAAAACCTGCTTTTCTATTTTGACCTCAATTCCTGATCCTTTCTACTTAATACTCCATGGAGTTGGGGCTTAAAATGTTTTTGCTTCTGCACATCCCTTCTTTCACAGGGATTCATACTGGCCTAACACCCAGAGAAAAGACAAACACTTGGCTACACGCTGTGATCCACTGATCTGCCACAGTGGTAACTTCACACACCATTCTATACCATTGTTGGATGTATATATGTAGGGTCCTGCACATGGGCAGAAAAGAAACTGACCCCATCTAGGTTTGAGGGAAAATGTCCTCTTTGACGTTCTTTCCATCAAACAACCCAGGACTATGTCTGGTCTCATAAGGCTTCATCTACCTTTAATAGTCTCTAGTGCTGGGCATGACCGTGCGATGCAAATGACAGGCGGGATAGCATGGCATTCTCACCTTCTCCGCTTCATCACCCGTGATGCCCATAAAGGTGAAGACCTAGATCCCTTGCTGGATAAAGCATTCTGGGCTCCTCTGGACGTAGAGCGTTCTCTCTCTGGAGCCATGATTTTTCCAACACTGGCCTTCATTATCTGTGGATTGCTAACTCAGGTGACCAAAGGTAATGGAACCTTAGAAACTTGGGGTGGTGGAGTTAGGGTGAATGGTTGAACAGAGCCTACCCTTGACCTGGTGTCCTTGGCACTGGTGGTGAGCGTCATTCTGGAAGAACCTCTGATCAATGAAAAACAGGGGATAGGAGTCTTCTTCTTCTTCTTCTTCCTCCTCCTCCTCCTCCTTCTCCTCCCACTCCCCCTCCTCCTCCCCCCACTCCCCCTCCTCCTCCCCCTCCTCCCCCTCCCCCTCCTCCTCCCCCTTCTCCCACTCCCCCTCCTCCCCCTTCTCCCCCTCCCCCTCCTCCTCCTTCCTCTCCTCCTTCCTCTCCCCCTCCTCCCCCCTCTTCTTCCCCCTCCTCCTCCCCCTCCTCTTCCTCCTCCTCCTTCCTCTTGCAGCTTCAGCCTCTACTCTCTGACATATCTGGGGAGTTTCTGAGATGAGTCTTCAGAAGGCAAGAATCCTCTCTCCCCTCTGAGCTGCCTTGCAGATCTTTCTGTACAACCACTCTGTGTCACGTGACACCCTCCCTACACTTCTGCACCTACCTTACGGCCATGTCCTACTAGCTTAACCCTTCTCTAGATCATAAACCCTTCTTAGGCCTGAGATTGCCACCAGATCACGATCTTCGATGCAGAAAGCAGGTCCGCACTGCATGTTCTGTGGAGCTGTTTTGTGCAAGAGACTCTCAGGATAAAGATGTGGTGGGAGGACATGCGGTTGAAGAGGAGCCTCTGATTTGAATGAAGCTTTCATCCCCATTTTAAAAACAATGATAGTTTTGGTTTTCTGTTTTTACTGAGAAATGTTTGTCATTGGTTTATGCATTAAAAAAACAATCAACACAACTCGGCTAAGCGAAAGGAACACACACTCCAACCTAAAACTCCTGGTCCCGTCTTCCCCTTCATGGTCAGTCAGCGCCACTAGTTTACTGGATGCTCCAGTATATGTGAACCTATTACATGCTTGTCCCATGTAGACTTTTAAAGGTTCAGTTGTAAATGATCCGTGAGGATTGTTCTGCAAATTTATGGGCATGCTTTAGGGACTTTTAAAAATATGTGTTTATTTGTTGTGTATATACAGTGTTCTGCCTGCATGTACACCTGCAGGCCAGAAGAGGGCACCAGATCTCATTGTAGATGCTTGTGAGCCACCATGTGGTTGTTGGGAATTGAACTCAGGACCTTCGGAAGAGCAGTCAGTGCTCTTAACCTCTGAGCCACCTCTCCAGCTTTAGGGCCTTATTTTTAAGACAAGGTCTTGCATGTTGACCAGACTGGTTTCAAACTTGCAGTCTTCCTGTGTCAGCCTCCCTAGTCTTGGCACTGCAGGCATGTGCCACCACACCCAGGTGAGACCCCCTTATCAATACACAGTCCCTCCTTCTTCATTATATTCAATTGGCAGGTAAACTTTGAAGAAAGTGGGATTTCTTCAGTGTATTGAATTGCTTCACCTCAGGTGGAACACAGCTCTTTGTCACCAACAATTCTGCAAGGAAAACTTATAAACAAATGTATGCTGTTTCCATTTGTGAGCAGGATAGGGAGGCAGGGAGGAAGGGAGGAAAGGAGGGAGGGAGGGAGATCAAAGGCTTCTTTTTTCAGCACCAGCTATATGTTAGCTTCCCAGTCACTCCTCCACATGCTTTTTATTTTAGTATTACAAGATTACAGTCTCTTAAGTGAAATGCTTTCTCCTAGGGGTTGGGTAAAGATGCTGTGGCTGTGAGTCTGAAAACAGGTTCCACTAGATTTCCAAAGCCCCGCCTATTGATTTTTTTTTTTAAGAGCCTTCATGTACTGAGAAAACAGATTCATTAAGTTTGAAGGTGTAACAATTTGCTTACAAAGATTTTTTTCACTTGTATAAATAATGGCTTGGACTTATAAAACATCTCTAAATAGATACATTGCCAAGAAAGACCCTGAACTTCTGATTCTCCCATCTGATAAGATCTCCAGAATGCTGGGATTTCAGATGCTCGACACAAGCTCAGGTGGTTGTAGTGGTGGAGACTGATTGACAAGCACATGATGAACTGGTCTCTTGAAACTGAAACCTAGCAAAGCTCAGTCTTGTCTCTTTCTCTATCGCATTATTCTGTGACTTTAACTTTAACTGATTCTGACGTTCATATTTTCAGTTGAGACCTCTCTTATGAGCTCCTCCTACTGCCTCCTTGACTCCCTGGGTTTATCATGTTATGTGCCCCAAAGCAAAGTCTTGGCCCCATCATTTCTTCTTTTTGTCAATTCTTTGTTCTCCTGTGAATGGCACATGCCTCCCTCTGCCTTCATGGCTCAGAAATCCAGCAGTTCTCTTTGATGTCTCCATTGGTTGTTTCTCTTACCTTGTATCCCAACCACCTGTCTACAGCAACATCTCAGTTACAGCCACCAATAGGTTGACCTGGAAGAGCTGCTAGCACATCTACATAATCTCATTTTTTTTTCCCTGTCTATGAACGAGGCTCCCAGAACTGACTAACCTAAAAGAGAGTTAAGCCATTGAGCTCTCATTATATTCTGAGTAAACTAAGAACAGTTCATTTGTAAAGGGACTGGGGGTGGGGGTGTCTGACTCTGCTGCCTCTCATTCTTTTCTACCTTGTGACCTCTGGACTTTGCATATCATACTTCAAACCTGTAGCCATTCCGGAAGTATCTTGCATACGCTTAGCGACTTTGTTCATTCATCACTGCTTTTCGGAAACAATCCTTGCCTCCTGGGGACATTTCCTGCTTGCTTCTAACCTTTTAAAGAGTCTAGGTGGTGCTCAGGAAGCAAAGGCAAGCAGATTTCTTGAGTCCAAACCTAGCCTGGTCTACAGAGCAAGTTCCAGGGCAGCCAGGGTGACATAGAGAAACCCTGTCTTCAAAAACCAAAACAGCAAACAAAAAGAGTCTAGGTTTACACAACAGCTCCAAATGTGCATGCCCTCACCCCCTGCATGTGCCACCACACCCGGCTTGCACTGCATTGTCATGAGGACACATAGCATATCACAAATTTAATATGTTTTGTGTTTTCTTGTCTGTGTCTCTCAGTGTCTTTTAGGATTCGTCATGGTGTTAGACTAGAGGGCAGAGGTAATTTTTTTTTTTTTTTTTGATCGAATGAAAGTTATGTTTCTGGGGCTGGAGAGATGGCTCAGTGGTTAAGAGCACTGCTCGCTCTTCCAAAGGTCCTGAGTTCAATTCCCAGCAACCACATGGTGGCTCACAACCATCTACAGTGAGGTCTGGCGCCCTCTTCTGGTAGACAGGCATACATGAAGGTGAAACACTGTATACTTAAATAAATAAATCTTTAAAAAAAAAAAAAAGAAAGTTATGTTTCTGCTAGAATTAAACTTTTGTATTTACTTTTTATTCCATGCAGCTGGCTGGCCAATTGGCTGGTCTAAACAAAAATGCTGGAAGAATAATTTAGGGCGGTGCAGAATCCGCTGTCTAGATGATGAACGGTACATCCTTCTGTGTAGGAACAAAGCGTCATGCTGCATTCCCCTTGCACTATCGAAAGAAAATGTCGTAAAGCCATCTCCTTCTTTGGCCTACCCAAAGAATGTAACGTATTGGAACCCTGTTCCTGGTTCATGGACCACCAGATTTGTTGATGAAGAAACTTTTAATCCAAATGGGACTGAAAACACCGTAGGAACGTCTCCTGTTTCTGCTGTTACCCTCAAGACAGAATACCCTGTGAATGTTGACGTGAACACACCCAGTACCAAGATTGTTGCTGGTGCCAAGGCAAGCCCTTCTGGGTCTGGGACTACAATGCACTCCATTCTTGGCCTTGTGAAGACATCCCATACCACGACTGTGGGGACCACCAAATCTGATATCTAATGCTGCAATGAAATAATTGCTCTCTCCTTTTGTGTCTGGGATAACTATAAAGACTTCCCAGAATAATAAGGAATCAATGCAACCAGTCTTGGCTTGTGTCGGATATTGTATAACAGTGAGTACAGACGTAAAGCT
>CAJRSG010021462.1:0-10967 GCA_907169655.1 Acomys percivali | reverse complement strand
GAATATCTTGGCTGTGGGCAGCTGAGCCCTTGGAGACTCTCAGTGCTTCTGGAAGGAAGGCTTCCTGCTGGAGAGTGACAAGCATTTGCCCAGTGACCACATTCTATATTTTACTTGGTCCCACACAGACCTATGTACCCCGGATACTATGTCTGAAACTGTGTAGTTCACAGATGGAAAGGGAGAACTCAAGAGAAAAGGAGCTACTAAGAGAGAGGGGGGACGAGGATCTGTAGATGATGTGTGTATGTCTTTTTGAATGCTTTTGTGTGTAGCCTATTGACTGGACCCATTTTCTCTAGGGAGAAATAGTTGTCTGTGCCCTAAAGAGAAAGGATGATATTACCTGATGTAGTTATTTGGAGCCTGGGACTTTTGTTAGTGGACGGGAGAGATGACCCAGTGGCTAAGAAACTCTGCTCCTCCAGATGTCCTGAGTTTAGTTTCACAGCAAACACTCAATGGCTCACAGTCATATATAATGGAATGCAGGCAGGTGCTCATGGAAATAGGGGTTTCACACATAAAATAAGTAAAACCTCTAGAAAAAAAATGGAAACGTGACAGAAGAACACAGGAGTAGGGATATGCAGGGGGCCTCCTGGTGGGACAAGTGAAAATTGCGCCTTCTGCCTCCTTTCTTGGTGCCCTTTGCTCGACTTGAATCTCCTGAGAGAGCTGCAAGCTGCATCTGTGCTGAGACCTTGCCACAGGCAAGTAGGTGGGTGTCTTGGGAGGACACCGAAAGAAAGATAACATGTCTGAGAACCACTTGGGGAGTCTGGAGAAAGGAATTGGAAGAGTGTGACATATCCTGAGCAGTGCAGAGTGGGTAGGGTGGTCTGGGGCTGTGGGAGGGGTGGAGGCCTGAGCAGAAGAGAGAGATTGTGACAGACTTCCTGACAGCTCAGAATGGTTGCCTGGTTACCTTGTTGCCTTGTGCTGCCTAGTAGGTGGTTGGGTTGGGGGTTCAAGCCAGGGCCTGTTAGGCAAGTGAGCAGATTGGGATGGAACACTTCTTCTTTTGACATGTCCTTGTTCTCACATCAGCGGCATGGTTGATCTGGCTCTGCATCAGGATGGGAGATGTCTGTGGCCTTCACGGGGCATCTGCTGATGTTGATCCTCCTCCCAGAGTCCAGGTGGTAGTTCACAGGAAGGAACACACCTGGGTCCACAGGCATGAACACCTGGGAAACGGGAGCCCTCACCAGTGCGCACAAGCAGCCTGCCCTTTGCCTAGTATCCACACGGGAGCCTCATACTGCCAGGTGAGAAGCCAGTGCTGGGCTCAGTGGCCCCTGAGGCAGGTGGTCCTCTGCTTCATGGCATCTGTCAACGTTCCCCTGTGCCCTTAACCGGGAATCTTTGTCGTGCCCATGGTCACAGGTGTCAGCACACCTAGGAGAAGAAGCCTGGCAACTATAGTGGTTACCAGAGTGGGTGGCCTTATGCACAGAGCTGCCAGGTCTTTCAGGGGGCATGGCTATACTCTTGGTGTGTTTCTAAGGCTCCTACCCTATTTTCTAGATTGGACTGAGGGTTTCTGTT
Organism: Acomys percivali; assembly: GCA_907169655.1. Classification (NCBI taxonomy): domain Eukaryota; kingdom Metazoa; phylum Chordata; class Mammalia; order Rodentia; family Muridae; genus Acomys; species Acomys percivali. Next base: position 9,416 of record CAJRSG010021462.1, on the reverse strand, counting down.
GAGTTCCCTGAGGGTAGCTTACAGGAACACTTCCTCTCAACAATTCTACATCCCACAAGTCCTTCAGGGGCTGCTGTGTGTCCTAAGTGGTGTGGGTGTCAGGGTGGTGCATTGTGTCCCAGGAGTCCTCCTGACCTGTGCCTGCCTCCTCCTTCACATCTCCCCTCTTCACCCCATCCTACCTCATCCTCCCATATACCTACCACTCAAAACCCCCACAGTCCCACCATGGATACAAGCAGGCACCCATTCTCATACCCGCTTCCCTTTGGGAAATCCTTCAGCCTGCCCAGAAATGCATCTCAGGCCTGTGTAGGAATAAAGGCTTGATGGCCATGCTAGAGTCTTGTAACAGCTTGTTGCTTTTTTTTACTCTGCAAGGTGTTAGGGTGTGAGCCCATCATCTGCTGTTCCTTCCATCTCCTGTGCACTGCTCTGATCAAGATGAATTATTTTAATGATCTCTGCTTCAGTTCTCCTGCGTGACTGCAGGTGGCAGTATGGGTCCTGATAAGTAGGTGCACTGTTCTTGGATGGACAGGGAGGATGCAGTTCTCCTGAGCTCTTCTTGGGCCAGGAGACATATAGAAAGAAGCAGGGTCCTTTTAACCCACAGCCAATACCGAACGCCACAGGACTTGGCTAGCAGGACTGTGCAAGCACAGCCTCCAGATCCTCTCTAGATGGCCATGTTGGCCAGGGTGACTGGACCTCTCTACAGAGGACCTGCAGCAGGGTTTATGTGGAAAACAGCTCCTGTCTGGCTGCCCTTGTTTGTGCACAAGGCCACTCTTGCACCCCCATAGTTTTGGTAGTGGAGTCTCCTGTACAACCAGAGCAGGCTTAGCTCACTTCTAGGAAACATACACACACACATACACACACACACACACAGGAATGCACATAGGCACATAGGCATGCACACATGCGCACACACACACACTCACAGACACACACACACACACACACACACACAGGCTACTCAGTTTCTCTGGACAGTGATCAGGATCTCAGAAACAGAAAGGCCAAATGTCCGTTTTTTTTACTGACCCCCTCCCCTTCCCTCCTCAATCTCTCTTAGTACCCTCCTATTTAGTTCCCCCCCCTCTATGTATCGATTTATCTCTCTTGGAGCTGTGCTACAGGTGGAGCTGGGGGACCCTGATTTGTCCAGAAAGGAGTGATATCTCAGAACCCTACAAGGCATGGGAACAATATCAAGGTCATATGCAACCTTGCTATGTGTACCTAGTAGGCCAGGACCCAAGGCAGTGTTGTGATTTGTGGTGAATCTTAACAGAAGCAGCCAGAAGAACATGTGGACTGAAGGATGTTCTATAGATGCCAGGCAGTCAGCTTACCATCCAGGCCAGGTACACTATGAAGCCTCTTCACTTCGATGCCCAGCATCCATACAGGCAACATGTTGGTGGCTTCTACTGACTGGCTAGCTCACCTGGCCTACTAGGGATAAGAGGTTCAGGGCATGACAAGGCCCCTATTCTGTTCTTCCCTGCCCTGTCCATGGATCTCAAGTGGAAAAATAAAGAAGGAACTGGTGCCAGAGTCTGTGATCTTATTAGCCTGGGAGGTAGGTGTGTGTGTGTGTCTTTGTGTGTGTGTGTGTGTGTGTGTGTGTGTGTGTCTGTGTGGGTGTAGGTCTATGTGTGTGTTGATTCTCTGTGTGTCTCTTGGAAGGGAATCAAGGATGTGAGAGTCCAGAGTCAAGTCCATAGATAACCCAGTGTGTAGCAATTAATATGGTGTTTAGGTCAGAGGTGATCATCAGAAGGACGGGATGGCATATAGCGAGAGAAGCCCTTTAGCGCTTTATCTCTGTGGCCCAAGCACAAGGTCTGCAGTTTTCCAGGGTGGCTGGGTTGAGCTCTTGAAGTTCCATGAGACTTGGTGCTTTGGACCAGTTAAGTGACAACCCCTGGAAGGTGATAGGACCCTTCCTTGGGGGTCCCCTGACTGCCTGGCACCTCTGAGCATTCAGAGCAGGCCCAATCCCGATAGAACTCCCTTTGGACTATCAGATTGGATGCTCTCAGTAGGCGTCCAAGGATGAGAACTAGGAAACAATGGCAGGGCTGTCTCGAGGATGCTGGGAGAGTGGTCTTCTTCTAGGGGACATCCTAGAAGGTCTTGGATAAGAACAGCTGGGCCCCTGGAGACACTCAGTGCTACTGTAAGGAAGGCTTCCTGTTGGAGAGAGACAAGCATTTGCCCAGTGTTCATATTCTGTATTTCATTTGGTCTCCTGGGTACTGCAGCTGAAATTGTGTGGATCACAGATGGAGAGAAAGAGGTGGAGTGAGGAGGAGCTAGAGATACATAGACAGACAGACAGACAGACAGACAGACAGACAGACAGACAGACCGAGATAGAAATAGATACAGGCGGAGTAAGAGGAAGAGAGAGACAAGGAGTGCCAGAGGGAGGGAAAACGAGTGTCTGTAGATGATCTGTGTTTGTATTTGTAGGTGTCTTTTTCTGCAGCCTGTAGACCAGACCCTTCTTCTCTAGGGAGAAATAATTTTCTGTGCTATGGTTCTGGGCCCTAGAGAGAAAGGACGATAGTGCCTGGTGTAGTTTTTTTGTGAGGAGTCTGAGAATTTTGTTTGTAGTGGACTGAGAGATGGTTCAGTGGCTAAGAGCACTGTCTGCTCTTTCAGAGGTCCTCAGTTCAATTGCCAGCAAACGCTTGCTGGCTGATAGTCCTCTATACTGGAATCTTATGTCCTCTTCCCACAAGCTCATGCACACATAGATAGGGCATTCACAGATAAAATGAGTAAAGTCTTTTGGAAAAATGGTAGAAGTAGTCTCAATGTCCTTCCCTCTCATCTCATCTCCTGTACCTTACTAACCATCCTACCCTTCTTCTCAAAAAAGGGGAGGCCTCACATGGACATCACCAACCATGACATCGCAAGTTGCATCATAATAGGCTCATCTTCCCATAAGGGTAGATAAGGCGGCAATGTTAGGTGATAGGGATCTAAAGGCAGGCAATAGAATCTCCATTCTCTGCTTTTGTTGGCAAGAGAATATTTGGATTCAAATTTATGAGAGTGTAATCATACAATTGAACTCTAATTACCTGTTGGTACTGCTTGTTTGAAGTGAACTTCACTACTTTTTATTGGTCTATGACATCATGAATCTTTTGGTTGTAAAAACAAACTTTGAATCGATTTACCATGTGCTGTGGTTGAAATAAAACATCATCAACACTATTGTAGGTAGACGTCCTGGTCTTTGTAATCTTTCTTTAGAAATGTTTCTGTGCATCATTAAAATTTAGCAAACCATCTCACCATAGTGATTTCAAATCTATGATAGGCTACAAGTGGTCACATCTATAAAACAATAATCTACTAAAATAATAATATTTACCCATACTTGTTTGAAGTTCAAACCTTGTATTTCAGAGAAAGAAGATTATAATAGAAAAAACTTCCTATAGTACAAGTCATAGGTTCCATTTTTCTTTATATTTTCCAACTCTGGACTTTTTGATCTGATGTAATAGTGAGAAGTTATTCTAGTTTATCATTGGTCTTTACTGAGTGGATAATAATTATCTTTAGAGTGTTGAAGCAGTGTGATAGCAAGCAGGTTTGCTCATGGAACCTGTTTTGTAGTTGAGAGTCATGAATCTAGATCTGAACATGAGGGAAAATCATCAAGATTTAGTCATCTATTTAAAGAGAATAACAAGAAATTGTTATCATATCTGATTACATCCCACTTTAAAAAATCTGAAAGTAAGTCTAGAGAATAATTCTAAATTAGCATAAAATGTAGGAAAGCTGTCCAGCTGTTATATGATAAAATAATGAATATTTATTTTTCACCTAGTCCAGTTAATTATTATATCATTTTATTTATTGCTATGATTTTAGTGATATTAAATAGTCATGTAATAATATATGCTCATAGTAGGAACAGAGGCACGGAGGATGTAGCTATCACAGTTTTTTCTCTACTCCATTATAAAAGACATAAAGATAAGTTAGCATTGTTGACCTTAATCTATTTTGATATATCTGTATATAACTTCACCAATTTTATCATATCAATATTCACACAGTATGAGTTGCATGTATGATATATTAATGTCACATCATATTCCAACACTGATTTCTTGATGTATGTCTTCAAAAATATCAGACTAAAAGGATAAGGAATGATCAACACTGATGATTCACAATCACACAAAGAGAGGAACTGCTGAAATGTGTCATTATTACAAACTGTCTCCAGGTAGTGACTGCTCTGAGTCTGTAGAGGCAGAAAGAATCGAGAAAAAGACAGCAGCTCTCTTACCTGCTGCAGCCTGTTGCATTTATGCTTCTTGGAAGCCCTGAAATGAACCATCCATATGCTGGCCCAGGTATTGACGTTAATGGTATGGATGGTGGTCACTTATATTCCTGTTTAACTTATAAGAGAATATGAGTGTCTGAGAATATGAACTCACCTTACTCATTAGATTTCATAAATTTCTGTTTTTACATGATGTAGTGCCTCAATGAGATTTTTAATTAGGAAATTATACATTTTCCATGATATGTTCAATTTCTTTTACTCATTAGTGTAATTTAGCTCATTTATACGACTTCCATAGAATACTTGTCGAATAAAAGTTCATTGTCATAGGTGATTTCAGTTATGAGTTTTAATAACTACAGCCAGAAGTGTGAAAGGACTATACTCTTCTGTTTTTCAACCCTATAAACTCTTGGGTCTAATTTATTATGTATTGCCATTTTAGGAGTTATTTCACACAGTGTGACTTCTGTCTTGGCGGTAAGTGCCAATAATTTGCAGAAATTTTCTAGTGTGCAGACACAGAATATATGTTGTTGTTTCAAAGATTATCATCCATCTACAACTCCCAAGAAGATTAAAAACGAGAATTAGGGATGAAAAGAAAACAAAAAATATGTAGTACTGAGCATTTGTACTGTGGAAAAATGGCCGTTTCTTCATGAAAAAAATAGCCAGAGTTGAAATAATAAGTCAAAGGTACTTTTAAAAAATTATCTCCTCCCTGGGCTCTATTCTTATTAAAAACCCCTGTCAGCTGTCTTCCACAAGATTCCATAGGAAAACTTACTATCTTAACCAGTTATGACCAGAGAAACTTCTCTCAACTTGACACTGTAGAATTACTTGGGATGGAGAGTTGTACAAGATTCATACTTTATTGCAATGAAACACAGGTCTAGTGGGACCAGCACGACCACAAATCTCACTGAAAATACATAGTGAAAATTAGTGGTTCATTCATATAGCATTAGAAGCATATTGCACTATTGAATTGGGCTTCATGAAAATAAGGTCGGTTACATAGGAGGAAATGAATGGGACCATAGGCAGTTTCCCTCATTTTCCTACTTTTCATATGCAGACTTCTGGTCCCCTACTTTTCCACACTCGTATTTAGCATGAGAACATCTGGTACTGTAATATTGTATTCAGTGTACACTTGGTCAAAATTTAACTACTCCGTAAAGACTTGCACATCCATATCATAGTCACTAGTCCTAAAATCCCTATAGCATTCAAAGCCAGAAGGAATCCAGATCTTGTGCTAGTATAATCAGACTTGCCTAATTCAAGCCCTGATAATAAAACCATAGAAGCACACTGTGTGCATCAGCAAGATAATTTTGTGTCAGGATAGTGTTTTCCACGGAAAATTTAGTTGGTCTTAAACAAGGTATACCTCTGGCCCTGTGTTGTGCCAACCACACAACTTAGCTACCTAGCATAAGCCTACGGAGTTGTAATTCACTACCTTTGTCAATTTTAACCAGAGGATGTTCTAAAACCTACAGAGTGTGCCATGGTCTGATGGTTGAAGTTTGTATAGGATTCTCATTTCCATGGTCCTGGGATGACAGCTCTTGTGGAATTGGAAGCATATCAATGCTCAGGGACTGTACATGTATAAAGATGAATAGAACTACATATTTAGCAAGAAGAGAGGCCAAATCCACAGAATATAAAAAGAGGCAGTTCCTCAGTCCTGTCACTATGCAGGTGTAAAATCCTAACATGAAAATAGTTGAAAGAACTCCTGCTGACATCTCTAATTCAAGCTCAAGATTTACCCACAATTCAATCAGTCTTCCTTCCTGATACTGATGCTCATGGTCTCACATAATTTAGAAGACAGATGTATGAAGTAGAACAGCTTCCAGAGTCCAATAAGACACCTGCTTCACCAACAAATGCCTACTAATCAAGGGCTTAAAACTTTGTTGAAAATTGGTACCTAGTTGAAAATCCATCATGTCGAATCTCCTCCTGAGAACTTGAGTTTCCCAAACTAAGGTTAATAATCTCAGGGGCAAAGAAATCCTCCATGAAACATTAAACATTTTACCTATAGCCTCAGCTTGTTTCATCAACTAACATATCGTGGGAGGTAGATCCAGAGTCAGGCTACCTTATGAGGGATTGATTATGGCTTACAAATCAACATTTCATCATCTATGACTATGTTTTAGGAGCAATTTTTATCTGTACTTGGGTTGAACAAATATCTCATATGAACTTAGGTCATTTGTGTTTGAATTATCTTACAGAATATGAACTATTTGTACACACATAGGAATATTAATTCATCCGTTTTAATCACATATATACCTTGATATGTTTGAAGTTAAATATAAACCTTACAAAATTTAGTTTATTGGATCATTTAAAGTAAATACAGCTTGTTAATTTATAATATTGATGAATCCCCCATTAATGAATCCATTCATAAAATACTACACTTATTTAAATGACCTATACCATAATACTTCAGTAGTTTTTTGTATGGCCATTAAGATAACGTTTTAGAGGTAATTTTTGGTTTAAATTTTATCAATAGAATCCCCAGAGTAAACATCCATTGTGTCCCAATTACATAGCATCACACTTAGCATTGTAAAGAGGAAGGAACATTATGTATAACTAGGGAGGAGGCATATTTGACTCATCTTGGTAGCTACAGATTCTTTATGGGAGCAATATTTTAGACCAAACTCCTATAAAGGATAATGTGACGATGGAACATATTTCACATACTCTATTACCATAAACATTTTGACCAGAGAAAGATTTGTCCTCTTAAAGCCTTAATCCCATCTTCCCACAATGGATCCAAATGGCAATGCCTTTTCCCACAAAACACATACCCTCAGGTCTCACTATACTCCGTATTTCCTCTGCTCCTCAGATATTCTCTTCCTAATGATTGTCTTGTAATTTTTCGACATGGATCAAATTTGGGTTTTTTTGTGAGATATTTTTGTTAGCATTATGAACAGTATAATTAATGATATGAACAACAACATCACAGCATGTAGTGAATATTAATAACAGCAATGCAGAATTAATAAAACAGAGGTATAATATATTTATTAATAATCATGAAAAATAAGGGATTAGCTTCAGATTTAAAAGTATCTATAATATATAATCCGTGAAAGGCAGAAAGACTACCAACAAAATAAACTTCATATAGAATATATCTTAAACTTTCCAGTATTCTACCATAATAAACTATATAGAACATTATGTAACAGGCTTGTCTTAGCATAGATATTAGTACTATTATCCTGGATTAAATCCTTACATTTTAAAACATTATTTCTTTATTTAGTTTTTACATGAATTCTATAGCACAACTAATCAATGGCATCAGATTAAAATAGCAAGAAGCAGTCTTTCCTTTTTTATTTTCCAAATAACTATGTAATAAAAATATAAGGAGTATGTTGTGGTAAAACTTTTCCAACTCCTACCAAGTATTAGGATTCCTGGTATGGGTTCTTTGAGAATAGCTATGATTTCAATGTTGTTTAAATACTTACAAGCATTTTTCTCACTTAAAAACCATTTTTCTCAAAGGAACTCTGGGATAGTAATTCCCTACAAAGTTAGACTCTTATAGGAAATCTCTATGTGCTCTAATGTTTTAGCTTGTCCTAAAGTAGTGTGCCTCCAGTTTGCATGATCTGTTGTCTTTGAAGATATGATTTCTGGGTAAAAGACATTGCATGCATTACATTAATAAGGTATGACTTGGGTATGTATTCTGTGGTGGGCTTGAAGAGGTTAGGACTCCCAAAAGTATTTCCTATATTAAACTTATAAGGTTGCTTTCTAGTATGGATTCTTTGAAGAACTTGGAGAGCTGAAGTTAGGGTAAAACACTTGCCACAGTCTTTACATTTGTAATTTTTATTTCCAGTGAGGTTTCTGTAGTGAATTTGATGACTTGAGGAGTTGGTAAAGGGTTTCCCACACTCTATATCTGTAAAGTTTTTCTCAGGTATGGATTCTTTGATGAACTTGGAAAGGTGAGGATGAAGTAAAGAATTTCCCAGATTCACTATATTTGTAAGGTTTGTCCCCAGTATGAATTCAGTTGTGAGCTTGAAATGATGAGTACTATGTAAATGATTTACCACCCTTATTATATTTATATGATTTGTCTCAGCGATGGGTTCTTTGATGACTTTGGAAGATGAATATTGCATAAAGAATTTCCCACACTCATTACAGCTGTAAGGTTTTTCTCGAGTATGGATTCTTTGATGAACTTTAAGATTTGAGGACATTGTAAATTATTTCTCACAGTTATTACATTTATATGGTTTGTCTCACATATGAATTATTTCATGAATTTGGAGATTTGAGTACTGGGTAAATAATTTCCCACACTTATTACATTCATAATGTTTAGCTCCAGTATGGATTCTTTGATGACGTTGGAGAGTTGAAGACTGAGTAAAGGATTTCCCACACTCATTACATTTGTAAGGTTTATCTCCAGTATGGATTCTTTGATGACGTTGGAGAGTTGAAGATAGAGTAAAGGATTTCCCACACTCATTACATTCATAAGGTTTAGCTCCAGTATGGATTCTTCGATGACGTTGGAAAGTTGAAGACTGAGTAAAGGATTTCCCACACTCATTACATTTGTAAGGTTTATCTCCAGTATGGATTCTTTGATGACGTTGGAAATTTGAAGACTGAGTAAAGGATTTCCCACACTCTTTACATTTGTAAGGTTTATCTCCAGTATGGATTCTTTGATGACATTGGAGAGTTGAAGAGAGAGTAAAGGATTTCCCACACTCATTACATTTGTATGGTTTATGTCCAGTATGGATTCTTTGATGACCTTGGAGAGTTGAAGAGCAAGTAAAGGATTTCCCACACTCATTACATTTGTAAGGTTTATCTCCAGTATGGATTCTTTGATGACCTTGGAGAGTTGAAGACTGAGTAAAGGATTTCCCACACTCATTACATTTGTAAGGTTTATGTCCTGTATGGATTCTTTGATGACATTGGAGAGTTGAAGAGCAAGTAAAGGATTTCCCACACTCATTACATT
>CAJRSG010021445.1:0-10141 GCA_907169655.1 Acomys percivali | reverse complement strand
GTATCCAGAAGCCAAGGGCTATGCAATGTATCCAGAAGCCAAGGGCTATGCAATGTATCCAGAAGCAACAGAAACTCCAGACTCTACCGGAGACCACATCTGGAACATCAGAGTCCACACCACCTCTCAGATTTCAGAGTCCCAGAAGCAATTCCAGCACCCAAAACTGCAGAAGTCACACAGGCCACCAAAACCTCAGTAGAGACAGCCTATTGGAACATAGGACATATCATTCACCAGAACCACAGGCCATTCAGGCCAAAAGACCAGAAACCAAGGGGAAAACATACACTGAACAGTGATAAATGAATAAATCTCTTGAAAAAAATCCAGGAAAACACAAATAAAAAATTGGAGGAAATAAATAAATCCTTTTAAAACATCCAACAAACAAACAAACAAACAAACAAAAAACTACAGACAATGGGAGGAAATGAATAAAACCGATAAAGAAAGCCAAGAGAGACAAGGAAAAAACAAAAAACAAACAAAAAAAGGAAATGTATAAAACTGCTCAAGACCTGAAAATGGAAATAGGAACAATAAAGAAAACAGAAAGTGAGTGAATCTGAAGATAGAAAATCCAGGAAAGCAAATAGAAACTACAGATGCCAGCATTCAACAGAATGCAAAAGATGGAAGAAATTCCTCAGCAAAGAAGACACAATTGAAGAAAATGATACATGGGTCAAAGAAAATGGTAACCTAAACAATTCATGACACAAAACATCCAGAAGATCTGGGACAATATGAAAAGACCAAATACAAGAGTAATAGGAATAGAAGAAGGAGAACCACAAATCAAATACCCTGAAACTATTAACAAAAATAGAAGAAAAAATTCTTAACCTTAAGAAAAACATGCCTATAAAGGTACAAGAAGCCCACAAGGCATCAAAAATATTCTTCTAGAAAAGAATGTCGCTGTGCCACATAATAATAAAAACTAAACATATAGAGCAAGGAACAAATATTAAAAACTTCAAGGACAAGTAACATATAAAAGCAAACCTATTAGAATTACACCCAATCTCTCAGTAGCAACTCAAACCAGAAAAGCCTGGGCAGATGTCTTACAGACACTAAGAGACCACATATATTAGCCCAAATTATTATACATATCAAAATTTTATATAACCATATATAAAGAAAATAAGATATTCTATGGCAAAATCAAATTTAAACAATATCTATCCAAAAATACACCCCTATAGAAGGTACTAGAAGGAAAACTTCATCCCAAGGAGGCTAAAATATCCAGGAAAACCCAAAACATAAATAATCTTATAGAACAAAACCAAAAAAGGGAAGTAGAAGTATGAGCACATTTTTACACACTAGCACACAGAAGCACAAGCATGCACACGTGCACACACACACACACACACACACACACACACACACACACTACCACCACCACTCCATCACCAAAAACAACAACAAAATAACAGAAATTAGCAATCAGTTGTCATTAATATGTCTTAATACCTATGAATTCAATTTCCCCCCAAAATACATAGGCCAATAGAATAAAATTAAACAGGATCCATCCTTCTGCTCCATCAAGAAACATATCTTAACATCAAAGATAGACATTACCTCAGACTAAAGGGTTGGAAAAGAATTTCCAAGCAAGGGACCAAAGAAGCAAGCTGGTCTAGCCATTATAATATCTAACAAAAAATACTCCCAACCAAAATTAATCAAAAGAAACAGGTAAGAACACTTCTTACTAATGAAAGGAAAAATCCACCAAGAATGCTTCTCAATTCTGAATATTTATGACCCAAATGCAAGGGCACTCATATTTGTAAAAGAAACATTAATAAGGTTTAACTCACACATTGATCCCCACATATTAATAATGGAAGCTTTCAACATCTCATTTTCACCAATGAACAGGTCATCCTGACAAAAACTAAACAGAAATAAGCTGCCCATCGGCTACATTGATGTAGATGACATAGCTCCAACCCATGGTCCTTTGTTGGTGCTTCAGACTACATAAGCCACTCTGAGCCCTGGTTCCTTGGCTCTGTTGGTCTTTTTGTAGAGCTCCTGCCACCTCTAGGTAATTTTACCTTTACCCCCAATTATCCACTAAACTGCCTTTGCTTTGCCCAATGTTTGGCTGTGAGCCTCAGCATCTGTTTTGAAACGTTGCTGGGTGGGGCTTCTGAGAGGACAATTCTGATAGGCTCCTTTCTGCAAACATAGCAGAGTATATAGTTAATAGTATCAGAGTTGCATAGGTGTGGGTCTTAGGTTGGGCCAGGGGTTGGGTGGCCATTCCCTCAATCTCTCGTCTATCTGCTCTGTATTTATCCCTGCACATGTAGTAGCCAGGGTAAGTTTTGGATTAACATTTTTGTGGGTAGATTGATGTTCTCCTCCCTTCTCCAGGAGTCTTGTCTAGGTAGAGGATGTTCTCTTCAGTTTCTATGTAAATCAGTATTTTTCATATCTCACGTCTATCAACTTAAAACATCTATCCAGGACAAAAAACATCTTAAGCCCTAAACCACTAAGATTAATTTTAAGTCTCAAGTCTCAGAGACTTGAGAAGGAATAAAATTAATTACCTGAGTATACAGAGAGTGCAGGTTAGCAGCTTCCAAAATGAGAAGATGACAGAGACCGTTTGCTGCCGGAACAGTCACCCAAAACTCTCTAAAATGTTGGAGCATCATTTGTAGCCCATGTTTTAATTGGATAATTTGGCTTGGTGGTGTTTAATTTATTGTGTTCTTTATATATTTCATATGTTAGTTATTTGTCAGACATAGAGTTGGTGAATATATTTTCCAAGTCTGTAGGCTGTTGTTTCGTTCTGTTGACAGTGTCGTTTGCGTTACAGAAACTTTTCAGTTTCATGAGGTCCTATTTATTAATTGTTGATCTTAGAGCCTGAGGTATTGGTGTCCTGATCAGGATGTTGTCTCCTGTGCCAATGAGTTCAAGACTCTTCCCCACTCTTCCTTCTAGCAGATTTAGTGTGTCTGGTTTTATGCTAATGTCTTTAATATACTCGGACTTCAGTTTTGTTCAGGGTGATTATATGGATCTATTTTCATTTTTCTACATGTAGACATCCAGTTAGATCAGCATCATTTGTTAAAGATGCTGTCTTTTCTATACTGTTTTTTGTTGTTCTTGGTGTTGTTGTTGTTGTTGTTGGTTTTTTGATGGGGGGGCTGGGGGGAATTTCAAGACAGGGTTTCTCTGTATAGGCTTGTCTGTCTTAGACTCACTTTGTAGACCAGGCTATCCTCAAACTCACAGCGATCTGCCTGCCTCTGCATCCTGAGCGCTGTTTTTTTTGTTTGTTTGTTTGTTTGTTTTTAATTTAAAACCAGGTGTCCACAGGTGTTTGGGATGCTTTCTGGGTCTTCAATCAAATTCCATTGATCAACCAACCTATTTCTATGGCAGTAACATGCCATTTTTATTACTGTTGCTCTCTACATAGTATAGTTTGAGATCAGGGATGGAGATTCCGCCAAAAGATCTTTTATTGTTTTAGCTATTCTGGGTTTTTGTTTTTCCTTATGATATTGAGAATTGATCTTTCAATGTCTGCAAAAAATTGTATAGGTATTTTGAGAGTGATTGTATTGACTCTGTAGATTGCTTTTTGGTAAGATGTCCATATTTACTATGTTGATCTTTCTTATCCATGAGCATGGGAGGCCTTTTCATCTTCTGATGTCTTCTTCAATTTCTTTCTTTAAAGATTTGAAGTTTTTTCATACAAGTCTTTCACACGGGTTGTTAAAGTTATGCCAAGATACTTTATATTATTTGTGGCTATTGTGAAGGATCTAGTTTCCCTAAATTCATTTGTATATAGGAGGGCTACTGATTTTTTAAAATTAATCTTGTGTCTAACTTCTTTCCTGAAGGTGTTTATCAGCTATAGGAGTTCTCTGGTGCAACTTTGGAGGATACACATACACTACAATATTGTCTGGGAACTCCTCCTTTTCTATGTTAATCCTTTTGATTTTTCTTTTTTGTCTTATTGCTCCAACTAGAACTTAAAGTACTATATTGAAGAGATATGGAGAGAGTAGGCAGCCTTGTCTATTACATGATTTTAGTGTAATTTCTTTGAGTTTCTCTTGATTTAATTTGATGTTGGCTTGCTGAATATTTCCTTTACTTGGTTAGGTACATGCCTTTTATCACTGATCTCTCCAAGACTTTTAAGATGAGTGGCTATTGGAATTTGTCAAATGCTTCATCAGCATCTAAAGAGATGATCATCTGTTTTTTTTTTTTTTTCCTTCAGTTAGTTTATATGGTGGATTACATTGATGGATTTCCATATATTGAACCATTCATGCATGCTTGGGATAAAGCCTAGTTGGTCATGGTGAATAATATCTTTGATGTGTACTTAGATTCTGTTCAAAAGCATTTTATTGAAATTTTTTTTACACCAAAGCTCAGAAGAGAAATTGGTCTGAAATGTTCTTTCTTTGTTGGTTCTTTGTGTGGTTTAGATATCAAGATGACTGTGGCCTCATAGAATGAATTTGGTAATGTTCCTTCCATTTCTATTTTGTGGAATAGTTTGAAGAGTATTGGTATGAGCTTTTCTTTGATGTTCTGAAACCTTCTGTTACTGGGCGTTTTTTGGTTCAGAAATTTTGATGATTGCTTTTATTCCCACAGAAGATATAGGACTATTTAATTTGTTTACCTGATCTTGATTCAATGTTGGCAGGTGGAATCTATTGAGAAAATTGTCAATTTCATTTAGATTTTAAAATTTTGTGGCATATATGCTTTTGAAGTAGGACCCACTGATTCTTTGGATTTCCTTGGTGTATATTGGTATATCTCCGTTTTCATTTTTGATTTTGTTGATTTGGATAGTGTCTCTCTGCCTTTTAGTTATTTTGGCTAAGGGTTTGTTTATCTTGTTGATATTCTCAAAGAACTAGCTCTTGGTTCCATTGATTCTTTGAATTGTTATATTTGTTTCTAATTTATTGATTTCAGCCCTGAGTTAGATTATTTCCAGTCATCTACTCTTGGGTGTTTCTGCTTCTCTTTTTTGCTTAAGAATTCCAGATGTGTAGCTAAGTTGCCTGCATGAGATATTTCCAATCTCTTTGTGAAGGCAGTTAGTGCTTCACAAAGCAAGCCTTAACAGATACAAGATTGAAATAATCACTTGCATCCTATCAGACCACCATGGACTAAAGCTGAACTTCAACTACAATAGAAATAACAAATATACACACATGAAAACTGAATGATTCTCTACTCAACAACAACTGAAATTAAAATGATGAAATAAAACAAAAAACTAAAGACTTCCTAGAATTCAATGAAATGAAGACACAACATATCTAAACCTAAGGGACACAAAGAAAGCAGTATGAAAAGAAAAGTTCATAGCACTAAGTGCCTTCAAAAATGATTGATAATATCTCATACAAGCAACTTAATTGAATACCTGAAAGCCCTAGGGAATAAAAAGCCGACACCCAACAGGAATAGACAACTGGCAATAATCAAACAGGGCTGAAATCAATAAACTAGAAACAAAGATAACAATTCAAAGAATCATTTGAACCAAGAGCTGGCTCTTTGAGAAAGCCATTAAGATAGATAAACCCCTAGACAAACTAACTAAAAAGCAAAGAGAGAGTATCCAAATCAACAAAATCAGAAATGAAAAGGGAGATATAACAACAGACACATAGGAAATTCAAAGAAGGGCAACTAGAAGAGACATCAGAACCCTACCACAGAAGTCCCTTGACATACTCCATCCAGCAGAAGATCCAAGCAGATCCTGAGACTCATAGTCAAACTTTGGAGCAGAGTGCAGTGTGACTTAAGGAAGAGTTGGGGAATAGAAGGAACTGAAGGCTAAGGAGCTCTATCAAGAACAACAGAGCCAACAATTCTGTGCCCAGAGGGACCTGGAGAGGGGCTGATGCACCAGCCAAGGACCATGCATGGAAAGGACCTAGTCTCCCTGCTTATATGTGGTTGATAGGCAGTATAGTCTCCATATAAGATGCATAGTATGAGGAGTAGGGGCTGCCTCTGACTTGAATCTTGTTGCTCCCCCATTGATCACTTCTCCCTTGCTGGGAAGCCATGCTAGCTCACAGAGGAAGAGGATTCATGCAATCCTGATGAGACTTGATTAGCCAGGGACAGAGGGTAGGGTAGGAGGGCTTCCCCTTTCTGAGAACTAGATGAAATGGGGAGAGGGTAAGAGAGTGTGAAGGTGGGATTGGGAGGCTACAATCATGATGTAAAGTGAATAAATTATAAAAGAAGATGATGCTCCGACACTATAGATTATTTTGGGTGACTGCTCAGGCAGCAAACTGTCTCTCTCATCTGCCCACCTGCACTCCTTGTATACTCAGATAATTAATTTTATTCCTTCTCAAATCTATGATGGGGTTGAAGACCAGACAGTTTAGTTTTACAATGATGCTTAATTGTTTTGGGGTTAAGATATTTTTAGGTCTAGATATATGTTTTAAGTTGATAATAATGATATATGATAGATAATGATTTACATTCAGAATTTTAGATGCACCAAGATAGGAAAGATGTTTTCTTCAAGGCTGCCAAATACAAATAACCAAAACACTATGAATGTAATATTTATATAATTCATGATTGTTTTGTGGTTCTTCTTGCTGTAGGTAGTTTATTGTATATACATGTAATGATATAAATGTACATGTAAAAATTTAATAAAAATTGTAAAATAATAAATAAATAAAACAAAAGAAAAACAGAAAAGATAGTCTTGATCCAAGCACACCAATCCCAATCTCAAACTCTGTTACACCAGTGTGGAGCTGAAGTTAATTTAGGAGACTAAAATGTACAGTGTCTTAAAAATGCCTATAAGATTTCTAAGCAATCTCTTGTGAACATCAAGACAAATTATAATGAATCATAAGCTAATAAAATGTTTCCCAAATTCATCGAACTACCTCAAACCTTTTGATATTTAAGTTTAGAATTTCAGAAGTGAACACTGAGGTACATATTATTCTACTGGTATGTACAAGACTGTTCATACTTACTAAGCGGCAGAGCTGTGACAACTGTAAACACAACCATGTCATTATAAAGATGATTTGCTTATGATTTGAATGTTTGAAACATTTTATGCTTTGTCAGAAGATGTATAATGTATGCAATGTTTTAAAATAATTTTCAATTTTGTTCTTATCTCAAGTAGATTGTGTCTTATTCATTCCTGCATATTTCATATAATGGTATATTCAGTGCTTTATATATGAGAGGAACATAATATTGTTCCTTATAGACTCATTTATTTTTATTAAAAAATGTCATTGTCATTGTTCTTTAAAAAAATTCATACATTTTTGCTAACATCAATATTTAATTAAAGTTAAAAAGCCTTACAAACTTCTACATATTTTTATCCAGTTTTCTCCTTGCAAACAATTCTTATCACTAATTCATCATAAGAATTATTTTCCTATATCAATTTTATTGTAATTGTGGATATCCTTCTAACTGTAGTTAAGAAACTAATAGAACAATTTTCTTCTTAACTGTTTGAAGTTACTACTGTAAGTTACACTATCAAAGGAAATTCCTCTTAGGCTGAAAACTAAACCTCCATTGTGTTTTCAGTCCAAGTTTACCAGTCTGTCTCTACTGTCATGGAGGGTTTTGATTTATGATGCTCACTATAAGGGTTCAGACAATAAGTTAATGCTGATCTCTTTTGCACTCTTTGCTGTGCATGTAATAGTTTGTCTCCTATTGTCATTTCTTTTTTCCCATGACATTCCAATGTAACAAAACTATTCACAGAGAGAGACACAAACACAGAAGAAAAAAGGTATTGATCAAGAAGACACAAAACCCATATAATACTCACTATGAGTATTAAGACAATAATTCATTTTCTGTAGTCTGGCACATATTAAAAAAGTTTGAAGTGACTGGTGCTTCCTGTAAGGTTTTATTTTGTTCTTGTGTTTTAAGTTATTAAACATGTAGCACATTTATAGATTCTTGATACATCGCATGAAAGGTATGGGAATTTATGCTAACCTCATTGAAACTGTTTTCTTCTTTTTAATATATGGAATAATAAGATGTTTCTTAAGTCATCACTCCATGAGATTGATATATTTTAATCAGTGCCTATACAGTGTAAGCACTTAACATATATAATTTATTTGCTATCATCATGAGTTTGTGAGAAATCAAAACTGGAGAATATATAAATGGCTGATAAAAACTTGCATGATGATATATTTTCTTTTTTAAAAGTCTATTTTTTAATACTTTCATCTTAAAAGTCACAAAGACAAAAAAGATACTTGGAGAGGATAGATTGGTAGATAAATGTTAATATGACTGTTTAGATTCCTCTGCAGAAATAATCCATATGTCCACTCCACTTATAATGAGCTCAGTAATATGACTTATTTAGTGTCATATGATTTACCACAATGTATTGAGGAAATGCAAACCATTTCTTTAATAGAGACAATTTAGTATGAATTAATCATTACACTTATTGGAGATAAAGAGATTAGTTAAAAACCAAAGGAACTATTACATTATCGTGTAATTAGCTGTGTAAGTTTAGAACTCAAAACAGCAAGGTATTGCTATTATTAAACACAGACATAAGAGGGAGGGGACCTTTGTGAATGTAGAATGTAGGGCTTATACTCCTGAGACGCTGCTTATGGGACTTATAAGTCCTGCAAAGATGGAGAACTCAAATACAGACCTTGAGGAAGGAACATTCTGCTTGATAATGGTCATTTGGGAGTCCAAAAGAAAGACTCTGCCACAAGATGGAAACAGAATCCTGCCGAGGAGTTTTGGCCTGGCTATAGGTGCTTTTGCTTCTAAGGAGGCTCAGAAGGCTTGTTTAAAGCATTTCAGAAAGCTGAAAGCTGAACTCAAACATTCTTTCCAGGACAAGCGGTGTTTGCTGCAGTTCTGTTCATACAGAAGAGAAGTCTCTCCATATTTTAGAATTTCAATTACATTTTTATTCTTGTAGGACTTTCTTATTTTTCTGAGGATTTTGGGACTCCTCAGATTTTAACTGTCCTTTACAGAGTGCTCCCTGTCTCCCAGTAGATGGAGTAGATGACACTCAGTCTCTACATATAAGCACCATCTGAAACTCATGTTTCTCACTCAATGTAAAAGCTGGAAAAAGTTGGAAAAGTGTGAAATTCTGGCTTCTGGGTATGACCTGTCTGTTGCACTCTTGAATATACAGCAGGGCCCATTAACATCCTGTCATGATGAAGGGGGAAAAAATTCCTGGGCCTCAGCCCTTTCTGATGAAATATACACAACTAATTGTTAACAGGTGTGAGAGAACTTCTCAAATCTAACATGCTTGTCCATACGTAGACGACCTGAGATTTCAGATATCTTTCCATTTCAGACTTTTCCTCATGGCTCCTGAATGCAAGAGCAAGAACCCATTGATAACTGTTCCTTACGGTACTGATTCTCGAATTTGTGTGTTACTCGGGAGGAACTCATTGATAATAAGTGTATACAGAGGTAGGTAGGTAGGTAGGTAAGTGGATAGGTAGAAATTAAAATCCACGAAGACGGAAATTTTCATTTTCTAAGTTAACAATGTGTTTCCATCTACTAAAATAGTGCCTGAGAAATGACTAACTCCTGAAAGAGTCACCACATGAATACATTGAGTAGAAATTTCGGCTTATTCTAATTTCAACAAATCGTAATAAAAACCTTCCAAAATTTCTACCTGAAAGTTTGCGTATGAAGGTATCATAAACAACATTATAGTCTTTAAGTAAGAAACATTTGAGTTCTCATTTGTCCTCTTATAACTGCCGTGTGACTTGTAATCTTATTCCTGTTTGAAATAAGCTGACTTTGAATATTTATGTTTTATTTTATGATGCTTTTATTAGCCTGTATCAATTATATATTGTAATGGGTTCTGTTGGGGACCTTTTCACACAGATGGGTAACACGGCTCAATCTTATGCACGTGACGCCCCTTCTTAGCCTCTTATCTCTCTTCCACTTTGCTCCTCATCACACTGGTACCCGTTTACTTTTAAAAGCTTGTTTGTTTTGTGACTTAATAAGTTTCATTAAT
>CAJRSG010021435.1:0-12632 GCA_907169655.1 Acomys percivali | reverse complement strand
AGGTCCCCCTCAGTCCCAGTCATAGGGAAGACGAGTAACGGGAAAATAGGAGGGAGGGAGTGATGGGAGGATACAAGGGATGGGATTACAGTTGAGATGTAATATGAATAAATTCATGAAATATATTTTAAAATATAAGAACATTCTTTTGAATGTTTTGGTGTCAAGAAGAATGGACTTAGCTTTCCCCAAAGGTATTGTGTACACTCTGAATGACTTTGCAAGTCAGATTTACCAAAGCCAAATATTTCTACACTTGGGTGGAATCTGCAATCAGATACACATAAAGCTTTTTAACATACAAGCAGACAGTTAATATAAAAATTTGCCTTGGGGCTGGAGAGATGGCTTACTGGTTAGGAGCACTGGCTGTTCTTCTAGAGGACCCTGGTTCAATTCCACGCACCCAAATGGCAGATAAAAACTGTCTGTAACACAAGTTTCAGTGCATCTGGCCCCCTCAAACAGATATTCATGTAGACCAAATGTCAAATGTACATAAAAATAAATAAAAATTATTTTTTTAAAAAATTGCCTTGAGTTAGCTTAGGTAAATTGGTGAAAAGATTAGTATAAACTGTATACACTGAGGAACACAATTTACAGAGGCTCATTCATTGTCTCATTCCCTTGCTATACAAACATCTTTTGAATTTATTGCAATTCAGAGAAATTAAAGCTCAAAATTTTACATGGGTTAAATGTTGGATTTAAACTTTTCAACCCTACTTTATATGTTGTTGCTTAATGCTTCTACCTCCCTTCCAACACACCACTCCTAAATAGGAGAGAAAAGAGGTTAATGGGAACAAGAGAAATAGACTTTCTTAGACTCAATTCTATTCCACTGTTGAGAATCCTCTGTTTAGTTAAAATCCCCATTTCTCAATTGGGTGATTTGGTTTGGTGGTGTTTAATTTCTTGAGTTCTTTATATATTTTGGATATTTGACATTTGTCAGATGTAGGGTTTGTGAAGATCTTTTCCCAGGCTTTAGGCTGTCGCTTTATTCCCTTGACAGTGTCTCCTGCCCTACAGAAGCTTCTCAGCCTCATGAGGTCCCATTTATTAATTCTTGACATTAAGACCTGGGCTGTTGGTGTTCTGTTCAGGAAGTTGTCTCCTCTACTAATATGTTCCAGGCTCTTCACCACTTTTTCTTCTAAGTGACTTAGTGTCTCTGGTTTTATGTTGAGTTATTTGATCCACTTGGATTTGAGTTTTGTGAAAGACGACAAATATGGCTCCCATTGCATTTTTTTACATATAGACCTCCAGTTAGACCAGCACCATTTGTTGAAGATACTATTCTTTTCCCATTGAATGGATTTGGATTCTTTGTCAAAAATCAAGTGACCATATGTGTGTGGATTCATATTTGAATCTTCGATTCTATTCCACTGATCAAGCAGCCTGATGCTGTGCCAGTACCATGCTGTTTAAATTACTATTGCTTTATAGTACAGTTTGAGATCAGGTATGGAGATTCTTGCAGAGCACCTTTTATTGTACAAGGTTGTTTTAGCTATTCTGGGTTTTTAGTTTTTCCATATGAAGTTCAGAATTGAACTTTCAATGTCTTTAACAAATTGTACAAGTATTTTGATCGTGATTGCATTGATTCTGTAGATTGCTTTTGGTAGGATGACCATTTTTAACATGTTAGTTCTCCCGATCCATGAGCAAGGAAAATCCTTCAATCTTCTCATGTCATTTTCAATCTTTTTCTTCAGATTTTGAATATTTTTTCAAACAAATCCTTCACTTGCTTAGAGTAACTCCTAAATATTTTATATTGCTTGTGGCTAATGTGAAGGGTGTGCCTTTCCTAATTTCTTCCTCTGCAAGACTGTCATTTGTGTATAGGAAGGCTACAGACTTTTATGAGTTAATTTTGTATCCACCCAATTTGGTGAAGGTGTTTATCAGCTGTAGGAGTTCTCTAGTGGAATTTTGAAGGTCACTTATGTACACGATCATATCATTTGCTAATAGGCATAATTTGACTTCCTCCTTTCCCATTTGGATGCTCTTGATCTCCTTTTGTTGTCTTATTGCTCTTGCTAGAAATTCAAGTACTATATTGAAGAGATATGGAGAGAGTGGGCATCCTTGCTTTGTTCCCTAATTTAGATGAATTTCCTCAGGTAACTCACCATTTACTTTGATTTTGTCTATTGGATAGCTGTATATAGCCTTTATTATGTTGAGGAAAGTTCCTTGTATCCCCGATCTCTCTAAAACTTTAAACATGAATGGGTGTTGGATTTTATCAAATGCTTTCTCTGCATCTAAAGAGATGATCACGTGGTTTTTTTTCTGTTTGTTTATATGGTGGATTACATTGATGGATTAATGTATATTAAACCATCCCTGCATGCCTGGAATGAAGCCTACTTGATCATGACCAATGATATATTTGATGGGTTCTTGTATTCGTTTTGCAAGTATTTTGTTTAGTATTTTTCCATCGATGTACATAAGATAAATTGGTCTGAAATTCTCTTTCTTTGATGGGTCTTTGTGAGGTTTAGTTATCAATGTGACTATGGTCTCATAGAATGAATTTGGTAAAGTTCCATCCATTCCAATCTTTTGGAGTAGTTTGAAGAGTATCCGTACTAGCTCTCCCTTGAAGGTCTGGTAGAATTCTTCACTGAAACCATCTGGCCCTGGGCTTTTTTTGGATGGGAGACTATCAATGATTGCTTCTATTTCTGTAGGGGAAATGGGACTATTTAGCTTGTTTATCTGTTCTTCACTCAACTTTGGCAAGTGGAATTGGTCAAGAAAATCGTCCATTTCCCTTAGATTTTCAAATTTTGTGGCATATATGTCTTCAAAGTAGGGTCTTATGATTCTTTGTATTTCTTCAGTGTCTGTTGTTATGTCTCCCTTTTCATTTCTGATTTTGTTGATTTCAATACTGTCTCTCTTCCTTTTAGTTAGTTTGGCTAATGTTTTGTCTATCTTGTTGATTTTCCCAAAGAACCAGCTCTTGGTTTTGTTGATTCTTTGGACTGTTTTCTTAGTTTCTAATTTGTTAATTTCAGCTCTGAGTTTGATTATTTCCAGACGTCTACTCCTTTTGGGTGTTTCTGCTTCTTCTTTCTCTAGGGCTTCCAGTTGCGTCGTTAAGATGCTTATGTGTGATGTTTCCAATTTCTTTTTAAAGGCACTTAGTGCTATGAAATTTCCTCTTAGCACGGTTTTCAATGTATCCCACAAATTTGGGTATGTTGTTCCTTCATTTTCATTGAATTTCAGAAAATCTATGATTTCTTTCCTTATTTCTTCCCTTACATAGGTGTCATTTAGCAGAGAGTTGTTTAGTTTCCCTGCATGTGTAGGCTTTTGTTATTTCTGTTGTTGTTGAATTGCAGCCTAACACCATGGTGATCTGATAGGATACAAGGTATTATTTCAATCCTCTTGTATCTGTTGAGGCTTTCTTTGTTAACTACGATGTGATCAATTTTGGAGAAGGTTCCATGGGGTGCAGAGAAGAAGGTATATTCTTTCTTGTTTGGGTGAAAGGTTCTATAGATATCTATTAGATCCATTTGACCCATGGAATTGGTTAATGGTGTTATTTCTCAGCTTAGTTTCTGTTTCAATGACTCATCCTTCAGTGAGAGTGGGATGTTGAAGTCTCCCACTATTATTGTGTGGGAATCGATGTGTGGTTTAAGCTTTTTTAGCAGATCTTTTACAAATGTGGGTGCCCTTGTATTGGGAGCATAGATGTTCAGAATTGTGATGTCATCTTGGTTCACTTTACCTTTGATGAGTATGAAGTGTCCTTCTGCATTCCTTTTGATTAATTTTGGTTGAAAGTCTATTTTGTTCAATATTAAAATGGCTACGCCTGCTTGCTTTTTGTGACGATTTGCTTGGAATATTTTTCCCTCCTTTTACCCTGAGGTAATGCCTCTCATTAGGGGTGAGATGTGTTTCTTGAATGCAGAAGAATGTTGGATCTTGTTTATGCACCCATTCAGTTAGTCTGTGTCTTTTTATTGGAGAATTGAGGCCATTGAGGTTGAGAGATATTAATGACCAGTGACTGTTAAGAGTCTTAATTTTGATATTGTTTCCAATTGAGCGTTTGTGTAGTTGTGTTTTTGCCATGGTATAGTTATCTATTTCCTGGTTAGTTTTGCTTGTAGCTTGACCCTTTGGGATGTAGTTTTCCTTCTAGTACCTTCTGTAAAGCTTGGTTTTTGGATAGGTACTGTTTGAATTTGTTTTTTTCCTGGAATATTTTGTTTCTCCATCAATGGTTATTGATAGTTTTGCTGGGTAAAGTAGTCTGGCCTGTCATCTGTGGTCTCTTAGGTTTTGCAGGATCTCTGTCCAGGCCCTTCTGGCTTTTATGGTCTCTGCTGAGATGTCGTCTGTAATTCTGGTAGGTTTGCCATTAAATGTTACTTGGCCCTTTTCCCTTGCAGCTTTTAATATTTTTTCTTTGTTCTGTATGTTTTGTGTTTTGAGTATTATGTGATGGGCACTTTTTCTTTTCTGGTCAATTGTATATGGTGTTCTGTAGGCCTCTTGTATGTTTATAAGCATCTCTTTCTTTAGACTGGACAAATTTTCTTCTATGATTTTGTTGAGAATTGTTTCTGGGACTTGGAATCTGATAACTTCTCTTTCTTCAATGCCTATTTCCTCAGATTTCTTCTTTTCATGGTGTCCTTGATTTCTTCTATGTTTTGTGTCAGGAGTTTTCCAGGTTTGGTATTTTCTTTAATGGTTGCTTCAAGACCTGTGATTGTATCTTATAGACCTGAGATTCGTTCCTCCATCTCTTGGAGTCTGTTAGAATTATCACCTCTGTTTTGTTCGCCTTCTTCTCTGAGTTGTCACGTTCTCATTTTTCTTCTGTCTGTGTGTTTATCATTGAATCTATTTTTATCTTCAGATCTTGAACTGATTTTTTTATTTCTTTCCTCTGGTTGTTTGCATTTTCCTGAAATTTTTCCAGTTCCACTCTATGTGCTTCTTTTATGTCTCTCACCTGTTTGGCTGCATCTTCCTGCATTTGAATACAAATTTTATTTGTTTCCTCCATTAATATCCTCATTACTAACGATTTGAGGTCATTTTCTTGTATTTCCATTGTATTTGAGTTCTCTGGGTTGTTTTCTTTGGGATAGCTGGAAACTGGAGACACCATGTTGTTTTGGTTTTTTTTGCGTATGCTTTTACACTGTCCTTTATACATCTTGCCGTCTTTGTTTTTGTTGAGTAGCTTCCAGATGGATGGAGGGAGTCTGATGATAGATTCACTTGTTTTCTCACAATTTCTGTAGGCTGGAAGCTCTGATACTTCATTGGTGTGGATGGCAGGAGGTTATCCCTGTCATTTTGGACACTCACAGCCAGTGATCCTCAGCTCCCCTGTTCTGTGGGTCCTACAATCATTCTGGGTCTCTGAATGAGCGTTTGGTCAGGTCAAGCTAATCATAGCCTTCTGTGTTCCCTGCCAGGTCCAGCCAGGGACACTGGGCCCGAACCACACGCCAACCTCAGCTACATTCTCAGGGCCTGAACAGTCTACTGAGTCAGCTAGGGGTTCTAGGCCCAAAATGCACACAGGGTCCAGCTAGAATTTTGGGACTGTGACTGTGCAGCAAGCTCAGCGAGGGGCTTTTGGCCCAAAGTGCGTGCTGAGGTCAATTATTGACTCAGGGCCTGAACTGTCCACCAAGCTTAGCCAGGAATTCTGGATTCAAACTGCACTGTGTCCAACCAGAGTCTTAGAGCCAGAACTGTGCCAAAAGCTCCGCTAGAGTCTCTGGGCCCACTCTGTCTGCGAACCACAGTTAGGGACTCTGGCCCTAAACTGCACGCCAAGGTCCATCAGAGTCTCTGGGGTGGAATTGTACACTGAGCTCAGCCAGGGACTATGGACTCACACGTAAAATATAGCCCAGGACTCCAGGCCTATACTGCCTGGATAGTCAAGCCTGAGTCTTGGGCCACTGAGCTTGTGCACACAGCTGAGCTAGAGTCTTTGGGCCCAAACTCCCTGGCAAGTCCAGCTAGGGCCTCTGGGCTGAATCTGCATACTGACCTCAGCCTGCGTCAGCCCCCCAGAACTGCCCACTGAGCTGAGATAGTGTCTCCGGTAGAACTGCTCGTTGACGTGAGCTAGTGCCTCTGGTGGAACTGAGTGCTCCTCCCAGCCTGCGTCACAGTAGGAGAACTGCAGCTGTGCTGAGCTGGTGCCTAGGGTAGAACTGAGCATTCCGCCCAGCCTGCGTCACAGCAGAAGAAATGCGGCTGTGCTGAGCTGGTGCCTAGAGTGGAAATGAGTGCTCCACCCAGCCTGTGTCACAGCCAGAGAACTGCTGCTGCACTGAGCTGGTGCCTAGTGTGGTACTGAATGCTCTGCCCAGCCTGCGTCACAGCAGGGGAGCTGTGGCTGAGCTGAGCTTGTGCCTCGGGTGGAACTGAGTGCTCCGCCCAGCCTGCGTCACAGCAGGGGAGCTGTGGCTGAGTTGAGGTGGTGCCTCGGGTAGAATTTCTTGCTGTGCTGAGCCAGTGTCTTGATGGCACTGTGCACTGAGCTGAACCCGGGACTCTGGGGCTGAACTGTCCGCTGAGTCCTGTTTGGGTCACAAGGCACCACGGGACTCAAATCTTATCCAGAGTCCCCTCTCCTGCAGCAAGTCCCACTGGCCACCACACCAATCGCCTCCACCAGAAGGCTCTGAGCTGCAAACCTCAGCCACCGACACTGCTGACGCTGTTGTCGCTGCTGCCGCCGCTGTTGCCACCACCGCTGCTGCTGCCTCTGCTGCTGCTGCTTTGATCCGAGAAAATCCATGCTCCTCCTGTGTGCAGGGGCACTCAGGTCCTTTGTACCCCTGTCCCTCCGAACCATGGAGCACTCCTGCTGCGATGGTGTGGGGACCTTGGTGTTCCTGGTTCAGAAATCTGTGCAATTCCCTGAATTGTTCACTGGGGCTTCCAAACATGGTCCCCACTGCTCGCTGCCATCTTGGATCCCCGTCCATCTTTATAAATTTAATATTTCATATAGGATTGGATACATATATAAACACATATGTACATGTGTGCCCATATATGCAAAATGTTCCA
Organism: Acomys percivali; assembly: GCA_907169655.1. NCBI lineage: Eukaryota > Metazoa > Chordata > Mammalia > Rodentia > Muridae > Acomys > Acomys percivali. Next base: position 5,522 of record CAJRSG010021435.1, on the reverse strand, counting down.
ATTAAAAGGGTTGCTTAAAAAGCAAGAACTACTAGAAATAGAAAACAATTAAAGAAGCAGTTTAAATTGAAACAAATTACTGAAGGGGTGTGAAATAGCACATATATTTTCAGGAAACACTAGAGAACAACACTTATATCCAAAGCAGGGAAGAAACAATCAATAAAGACAAAATAGAAAACCAAAAATTCCAAAGCCTCCAAAACATGGTCATTAAACACCACAGAACCATCAGAGTGGGACCATTCCAGCTGGAATGAAGTTACTCTGAAGAGATCCTAGTGCCCTTCCATTTTCCTAACCAGATTATGAAAATAGTGGGCCCAATAAACTGGTATTTTCCAAGGAATCTCATTCTGGGAGAAGGTAAATGTTGAAAATTTCCTTGAGACAAGGAGAGCCTTGCAGCTGGGCATAAAATGTAGCTGGGAAACTGCTGATGCATGGGACCACACCTTGACCAGGACTGCTTGCTAGTCACACTAGTGGTGCTCTATTTAAACCTAAATGACATGCTAAGATCTAGAGTTTGACTTGCTGAGGGAAAAACCAATGGACTAGTGTTTGTTTCTTTCTAAAGTGGTCATGGTGGGGGGAAAAAAAAACTCTTTTCACTGGTTTTCACCATTACTTGTTTAATTCACTTTTTGGTGATATAGTGCTTGGTAAGGAGATGTTCTGTCCCTAACAATTCTGGTAACAATGGTAATGATATTGCTAGTGTTCAAGGGAATCTGAGTATTGACAGTGAAAATTGTTGTATCACCTCTGGCCTTGCAAGATATTGCCTTCAATGTTGTTATTATTTTTCTGGGTTTCCATAAATTACATAAGTCACAAGAGGCAAAATTTCCTGAGTATAGTCAAGGTGAAAGAGAAATTAAGTCCTAGTGAAAGATATAGTGCTCATAGTCAAATATCAACAGCCTTGAAGGAGAAGGCAGCCTGCCTCCTGATCTCCTTTGATTATAGTTTTATAAGAGTACATTCCTTTGAGGTCATATCTATCATCATGTTTTTTTTAGATAAAGCAGGCACTCATTAAACACAGGAATATAAGATAAGAGACCAGGATAATCTGGGACAGAAGAAGGGCAAGTAGTCCCTTGCCTAGAATCTGATGATGTTATCTCCAGATCTTGAGACCAGCAAAGACCATCATGAGTCTGAAGTTTTATGCAAAATCAATGAGCTTCTATTCTGTAGTGATCCAATCTACCAGGGTCCTTGCATATACAAAACATGCAGGCACTTTTTAAAAAATAACTAATCAAGGGAAGCTCTAAAATGGATTAGATAATCCTTACTTCTCTTGGCACGGATCAGAAGCAAGGGTATGAATACACCTGGGATTGATTAGAGAGCTTCTTGGCCTATGGGCTCTCTAAACTGTTTCAAACTGGTACATGTTCTTGAGGCTAGGTGACTTTGTTTAGGAGTTAAAGGTTCTGGAAACTGGTAGTTAATCAACCTTATAATCCTCAGAACAGATGTCCTGGGAGATGCTGACTTGTTGCCCAAGGGCTATGGCTTTTCTAGGAATTTGTTTACAAAACTCTGAAAGACAGAAACTCAGGCCTAGTGACAAGATGGAATTACATTTTTACAATTACCTGAGTTCTTCAATGGAAGCCTCTCAGTAAATGTGAAGCAAGAATTCCAGAACAGATAATGGATGATGATGGGGCTAGGGAGATGTCTCAGCAACGTTTGGTTCCAAATCCCTTTATTTGGCAACACATGACTGCCTCTAACTTACATTCCAAAAGATTTTCACCCTCTCACTCAGCTTCACAATGAAAAACAAAATAAATCTCAAGAGAAACCCAATTGTTAAGAAGGTGCTTTTCCAGCTATACATGAACAATGCCCTAGGACTCTCCCCAGGAAATCTGTTTACAATGAAAAGTGTGTGTTAAATTCTTTGTGCTACCCTAGTGGCTCCTGGTGTTTATGAAATTATAATCCCGTCCAAATCACTTCTTCAGCCAAACTGTTATTTAATTACTGAAGATGTGAAAAAGTAGAGGAGAGAGAGGGTTGCTAGAAACCCAATAAGGTTCTCCAGAGTCACCATTAGGACCAAAGCATGGTGCTCCACTCTTCAGAAACCCATACCAGACTCTCAAGGTTGCTCACACTCTGGAGGGGTTTATCATTAGTAAAATCTTCTATTCAGGTCTGCTTCATCCTGATAGGAGCTCCTGAAATTCCTTTCTGGATCACAGCCAAAATTCCAGTTCTTTATGAGTAAAGATCTCTAAAAACAAAGGAAACTCTGAGGCCTTTGTGGCTGATTGTGTAGAATTGAGTCTCTGTTACCACACCAACAGGAATGGAGTCATTCATTAGGTATACTGAATGGGCTTCCTGTTCCACACATGCAATCATTTCATTCTATCCCAGGTTAAAATGAGCTACCTATGTCTTGTTAGGCTATTCTTTCAAGGACAATAGACTAGGAAAACTGTTTGGTCTCTTAAGGATCTTCTTCAGATGTACAGATCCTCCGATGGATAATTGTCACATGAACCCATCATTTACCTTAGGCAAAGGAGCTCACAGAAGAGGTGAAGAAAACAAGTAAGACAGTTTGGTCCTAACATACTAAGGAATCCCTTTTACTGTTGTCCGATCAAGTGATACATTTGTAGGTATACCTACATGGTAATTGTTAAGCAACAATAACTTTTGAAGCCGCAAGGTGTCACCTTGATATTCAGAGTGCTCGGCAAGGGAAATTAGAAGTCATGTAATGGTGGAGTCATACACTTCTGAGGGCTTCTCAGAAGGCTCATTATTCAGAGCAGACATTTAATCACACCAGTTGAGTGTCAAGGTCACAGTCCTTGATAAAAGACAGTCTGAGACACTCTGCTACTTCTCAAGTTAATTTCACTTGTGCCATAAATCTTAGAAAATTGAAAAGAGGGTGGGGCTGCTTCATATTAAATTTAGAAGGATATTTTTGGAGACATTTTTCTCTTTTTGCTACTAGAAAAAATTTGCCCAGGACTTTAAAAGCAAATAGCCACATGTAAAACTGATAAGAAACCTGTAAATCAAGCTCAAGCAGCAAAACAATCTAAAGATAAAACCAACCATGACAACACTTCTCTACAATAAAACCAAAAGTCTTTTGGTGTCATTGTTCCCATTTTTGATACTCAAAACAAAACAAAACAAAACAAAACAAAAAACCACCACATTAGACACTGATTATATAGAAAGATCTAGACATGTCTCTCAACTGTTTTAGTTACTTTCTTATTGTTGTGACAAAATTCCAGACAGGAAACAGTGTAAAGATGGACATATTTATTCTGTCTAAAAAGAGAAAGTACTGTGCATCATGGTGGGAAGGTATGTCAACAGTCACACTGCATTCATAGTCAGAAAGCAGAGATTGATGAAATCTCTGGCCTCTGTGCATGTGACTTATTTTCTTCTTTGAATTCATTTCAAGTCAACATCCATTTTATTACCAAACTTGTGATCATGACCAGTATGTGCCCTATGAAACCAGGATCAGACAGTCATCCCCCAAAGCTGAACGAAAAGAGCAAAATTAATAGAAAAAAATTTATTCAATGTGGACATATTGAAAAGGGGAACACAAGTATCCCATATTAAGGAAACTGAAGTGAGATTAGAATTTAAGTAGTTGGCCAAGGATATGCACATCTAAATAATCCCAGTCAAGGTGCTTTCCTGCCTGTATTGACATACTTGTGTCTCTGTAACCTATGAATCCCTTCCCCAGAGAGAAGATTTTCTGCTCTATCTGGTCCAGATCTTTCTTCTCCCAGCCTAATATTTCAGGGGACTTAGGAATGTGTGGACTTCTGGATTCATGTTATTCACTGTTTTTATTTTTTAATAGATTTTAAAATTAATTTATTCTTGTTACATCTCAATGGTTATCCCATCCCTTGTAATCTCCCACTCTTCCCTCCCTCCCATTTTCCCCTTATTCCCCTCCCCTATGACTGTTCCTGAGAGGGATTACCTCCCCCTGTGTCTGCTCAAAGGGTATCAAGTCTCTTCTCGGTGACCTGCTGTTCTTCCTTTGAGTGCCACTAGGTCTCCCCCTCCAGGAGACATAGTCAAATGTATTCACTGTTTTTATAATCTCATAGTTAAAGTGTTTCTTTAACATTATTCACAGTTGTGTTGAGAGTAGGGACTGACTCTGACATGTACTTTGTTGCCCCATATTTGAGCACTTCCCCTTGACTGGGAGGCCTGGTAGCACTCAGAGAAAGAATAGAAAAGGTACAAAGATGATACTTGATAGGCTGTGACCATATAGTGGGAGAGGAGCTTCCTTCTGTCATAGACCTAGGGGAGGGGAATAGGATGAAAGAGGGGTGGAGGGAGGAATGGGAGGAGACAAGCAAGGGGATAACAATTGAGAAGTAATCTGAATAAATTGTTTTATTTAAAGTGTTTCTTTAAAATATATTCAATGGTTACTGTTGCCAGGTGCTATCCACACCTTGAAATTGATCCTCCCTTCTCAAGTAACAGTCTAGATTATCCATCACATGTCTGCTTAGAAGCTTGTGTCCAATGTGATTCTAGATCTGTCAAAATGACAATCAATATTAGTTGTTACAGCATAGGTACACATGCTTGGAGAAAGAGGAAGAGGCGGTGTGCACAGCCACATTGTTTTTTTTTTTTTTTCAAGGACAGATCAGGAATGCTTTCTGTGCCTTTTTATTTATTCATCACTGCAATCCTGACAGTGATGACACAAAACACTATTCTATTTTTGTTTTATAAGTGGTGTACCTGAGGATAAAACAAGCATTACAAGCTTCTTAGAAAAATCTGATAGCCAGTGCCAGAATTAAGAGTTAAGATAAAGCTGGAGAGACAGCTCAGTCAATAACATGCAGCTAGGTTTTCTGGGTTTTTTTTTTTGTTTTGTTTTCTGTTTGTTGGCTTTTTTTTTTTTTCTGTTGCTGGAAAGAAATCACTTTGACCGATGGCAATGTAGGGAGGACAGGTCACTAGCCATTATTTAGGGCATTCAGAGTAGCAACTCAAGCAGAAATTCACAAGCAAGCCTGGCTGCTATTCCATTTAGAATTACCTCTAACAAGAGAACTCACTTTCAGCCAAGGAACAGTAGGATGTATAGAGGATTCTGCTTCCAAGCTGCCTCACAGTCTAATGAAAGCTTTATACACATCTAAGATGATATGTTGATAGATGGTACCACCCATAGTGGACTGGGTCATTTTATATCAATTAACAATCAAGGTAATCCACCACTGCATGGAAATCACTGTGGTATGACCTTGGGCAGCTAGTGACATAACTTATAGAATCAAGAACAGAGAGAGAGAATGCATCATGAGTCATCTTAGCTGTCTTTCTCTACTCATATATGGTTCATATACAGCACAGAGTATGAAATGGTAAAACCTATACTCTGCTAGGGCCTATCCACCTTATTTAACTCAATAAAGGAAATCCCTCTTGGGCATGCTAATTAGTCAGCATGAGCTAGT
>CAJRSG010021431.1:0-18480 GCA_907169655.1 Acomys percivali | reverse complement strand
ACACTTCCAACACTTCCAACACTTCCAACACTTCCAACACTTCCAACCCTTCCAACCCTTCCAGCGCTTCCAACCTATCAAAATAAAAAGGGTTTTACTTTTAATATCCTTGTATTAACTAAATAAGTAAAAACGTTAAAAATAAAAGCCCGCAAGCGCCTCCAACACTTCCAACCCTTCCAACCCTTCCAACCTATCAAAATAAAAAGGGTTTTACTTTTAATATCCTTGTATTAATTAAATAAGTAAAAACGTTAAAAATAAAAGCCGCGTAAGCGCTTCCAACACTACCAACACTACCAACACTACCAACACTTCCAACACTACCAACCCATTACACCAAACACACCAAACACACCTACACCCAAACCGGCACCCCCTAAACCCCAACGGCTCAAGCCGGTACCCTTAAACCCCAAGCCGGTACCGTTTATTTGTCGCTTATTATTTTTTTATTAATTCATTTTTTAATTAAAAAATAAACCATTAACCCAACTAACATAACTACCAATATAGTTACTAAATCTCAATTAATCACCTTAAACAATAATTTTCGAGTTTCCTTTAATTATAAATAAATTTTAAAAACATTTTACAAAATTAAAAGACAAGAAACAAAACACTCACACCCTCAACCCGGTACCCTTAAACCCCAACCCGGTACCCTAGAATTTATTTATTTCAATTGATCATTTCAAACAAAAAATTTCAATATCTTTAAAAAGATTTATAAAATCCGTAGCAGTTGCAAGAGAACTTAAGAAAAAAAGACCAAATGACCGAGAAAAATATATACATTTTTTGTGTTTTTCCATCATTGTTAAAAAATCGTGTAATTTTTCTCCACACCTTTCACAGTCCTCCGCATTTGGTTCTTTAGAGAAAAGAGAAGCCGGAAAGCTTTTATATATTCTCTTTAAAATTAATTCAGCATTCTCAAAAGCAACCCAAACCATAAGACTAAACCTTAATAGACCACGTCCAAGCAAAATGATCCACCGCATCGCAAAAATTTTCGATATCTTCGTAAAGTTCTTCGGATTCTTCAAGCTCGTCCATTTTAAAATCACCCAATCATTTATCAAATTTGAAAATTTTTCCGTAATCATTAAGTAATAATTTGAAATCTTGGAATTTTTTGTTGTATTCTTCCACAGTATCCATAACGTCTCACATATCTTGAGGTATGGAATTTTGGTAAGCGAAAAAGGTTGTAATTTCGTGGTGCACCTTTTCCATAACTCTAAGGCAGCGCTCTAAATCTTTGTTGCTTTTCATATATCTATATTATATATTATTTTTTTAAATATTTTAAAAAATTAAATAAAAAATCAAAACTTAAAAAAACAAACATCAAAATTTAATAAGCCGGTATTATTTTTTTATAATTTTTAATCTTCTTAAAGGACAATCTAGACAAACATGCCGCGTTTTTAATAATTCTGTATATCTTTTACACTGTATACACCTAGCTTTTTTAATTCTTCTCCAAACGCGTTTTTTAGTCACTAGCGTTTAATACTCTCATAATTTCAGAATATAAAACAGTATTCATAAATTCACTCCTCTCCTTTTCGGATAATTTATCTAAAAACCTCATAAAACGGTCTTCGTATTTTATCCTTCTAATTTTTCTCTGCAAAGGACAGTGATTTTCGTGGAATCACTTTTTTTGATTTTCTAACGACCTCGCTTGGTTTTTAATGGCACTAGTCAGGTACGCACTCCTGTGGTAAGAAATTTTATGCATCTAATATATCACACACTCTTCAAAACTTAATTACATCATTTAAATGGTTTTCCAATCCAATAAATATTTTTCCTCACATGTAGTAATTAAATTCTTTGTATTCGTTTATTTTTGATAATTTATTAACATAATTTAAAACCTCTCCCGCTAATCGATTCCGGTATTCATCCGGTACACCATTAAATTTTCACTTTTTAACCAAATAATTCACATTACCAACTTTTCTATTAGGGTTAATAATCGCAGTATGCATTAAAGGGTAATCTCCTAAAGGATCAATATTAGTTATCATTTTTAGTAAAGGTCTTTTTCATACATTTGACACAAATACCCATTTGACTTCCTAATAAATCACTAAGATCATTTTTACAAACTTTGCAAACGTTTTTATTCATAATTAATTTAATTTGTCAATTTTTTGATCAGTAGATCTAACCCAAACATTATTATTTTCAACAGTTGATTTTATGGTTTGAAGTGCAGAAATAGTCGTATTTTGTCCCTCTCCTAGATTACTAATTTGCGCAAGCAATTGTGATAAATATGAACCTAAAGCCTGTTCTGTGCTTTTTTTGTATTCCACATTTTGATTTCGTAATTCAAGATTTATTTTTTCTATAGCAAACAACATTAGAGCCTGTCTATCTGAATGGCTCTTAAGATCTTCAATTTGTTTTCTTAAATCCAAAATTTCGTTATTTTTAGAAGTCATTTCATTAGCCTGTAATTGAATTACTGAATCCTTATTCGCTGATCTTTTTTGTTCTTCTTTAATTTCAGCTTCTGCCGCCTTTATTTTTGTTTCTCAAAATTTTTCTGCATTGCTTTGTTCTTCTTGTTTTATTAAAACTTTTTCTCTCTCATGTTGTCCATTAATAGTTAATATTTTTTCAGTTGCAACACCACCTCAAACTCCACCACCAACGGAAGCTAACCCAGCCAAACCTTTACCGGCAAAATTTTTAACGTCCATACTTAAAATTATATATATATTATTCAGAAGATCACAAATCTTTTAATTGTTTTATTTTAGGATTGCAATTTTCACTAAGTATTTTCTGAGAGTAATATTCAACCATTTTCTCCCTAAGCATCTTTTTTAACTCTTGCAGATACACTTTAAAAGATCCTTCACTGATATTTATTAATGTTTCTAAATCTTTTTTTAATTGAATATGTATATTGAATTGTGTTCTCTTATATCCATGTAAATCAACACTCATAAGCCAACCCTTAACGTATTCACGTTTAGTAATTTCCCAATCTTTACTTATATTTAAAATTTCTCTATCTTGCGCTTCCCTAGCAATAAACTTACAAGACAATCAAAACAGATACTGCGAAAATTTTTGGTTGTCTCCGCTTTCTTCAGCAATATTATTCATAACTTTTATATATATATTATAAAATTTTTATTTATATAATAAAATATGGTGTTAACGGAAGAAAGAAGAGCAGACCACATTAAGAAATTGGAAGAAAAAATAAAAGGTTTAGAAGACACAATCAAAAAACAAGACGAAAAAATAAAGCGCTATTCAAAAGAAATAGAAGAATTAGAAAAGGAGTTACAAGAAAGAAATAAAAGCCTTCGTTTAGCGATGCAAACAAACCTTCAAGGTTGACAAACAAACACATTAAAAATTGAAGAACTTATTGAGAAACTTGATTTTTTAAAAAACTTAACTTCTTAAATTACCACAATGGACCTAGATACATACTGCGAGGATATTGGTCGCTGTGGGCTAATTGCCAAATTTATTTACGGAAGTATATTCACCGTTTTCGCATGGACTGGACTAATACTTGGCATATTAGTAGCATCGCCTCTACTAGCTTTTATAGGATTTAAAAGAAATTTAAATAAAAAAGACGAAAAAATATCTTAACTTTATATATAATTAATTTTGTATTATGGACTTCAAACCTAAAAAAACCTGGATTCCTTTAGGTGCAGTAGCTAAAGGATTTTTCACTCTAGACGCAACCTTCCAAACCTACCTTACAAGAGAAGATAGAACAATTTGAGGAGCTGCTTTTAAAATTGGTAAATCTAGATTCACCTTTACCATTAATAAATACACCGGTAAAGAATTACAAGAACAAAAAAAATATAGAATCGTCTTCAAACTAGGAACTTCCATTTTAAAAGTGGTAAGACTTCAATTGTTCGAAGCCTTTGAAATTCAAGAAATACAAAAAGAGACTCTAACAAGACCCGAAACAGAGCAAAACCTTGTTAGAGTTCTAGATTTTACAGAAACCGACATGGAAGGCTATAGTATAGTTCAACTATTAGATGAAAACACCGGAGACATGATACATTGCAGAATGAGAGCACCCGCACCTTCCGCTCCTATGGAAGGACTTTACCATGCACAACTTAAACTTAAATCCGACACTCTTCAATTAGTCATTAATGAACATCCAATAACTAAAAAGAAAATATATAATGTTGGAAAAATAGAGGAAACATACATAGTAATAGATGATTTCGAGCAAGAAGTGGAAAAAACCGCAACTCAATTCATCAACGTAGTAGAACTAACTAAGTTAAAACCTATAGAAATAGAATAACCATGGAAGTTTCACAAGCCGATAAAGTAATAGAAATACTTGAAAAAGAATTAAAGGGAATAAAAAAACAATTAAAAACCCTTATTGACAACGATATGCCTCAAAAAATAGAAGCTTTAGTAACTTCATTAAACAACCTCTCCCAAGTTCTTCTCGCCACCCACGGACAATCCCCAACAGCAAACAAAGGAGATGAGAAAAAAGAGGAAGTTCAAACCATTACAACAGCTTAATATATATTTCGACTGCGAAACGTATAACCAATACGACGCAGACAATCCGAAAGACCTGCCCTTTATAGTCCCATACTTAATAGGAGTCTGCACCGATGAACCAGGCAGCTACCGAGTATTTATAGGATCAACGGCAATTGACGAATTCCTATGCTGACTGTATCAAACAGCCGCAGGACAAAAGGCCAATCTCTACGCCTTTAACATAGACTATGACTTTCAAGCAATAAAACCACATTTAATAGAAAAGTTCAGAACCACCAGAATACAATATCGCCTAACTTCACATAAAAAATTCATATTTGGATCCATAATCGATAAAACCCACAAGATAGATTTAAAAGTAAAAGATCTATGAGTCTGGGACAAAACCCGAAGCCTTCGAAGTTACTACGAAGAGATTTCCAAACTAGCAAAAACCGAATCAAAATGAGCCGCAGAACTACTCAAATACCGAATCCAAACGTTACAAAAAGAAACCATAGATTATACAAAGAAAAACATGAGGGAAGAAAACGGAGAGATTATTTATGAAGACGAAAACAACATTACCAAGACCCTTAACCTTAAACAAGAACTAAGTTACATAAAAAACGACGTTATTGGCCTTCCTTTAATTCGTTTTTATATAAATGAATTTAAGTTTTTATGTGTAAAAACCCTAGACCTAGACGGAAAAGTAAACCTGACCAAGATGCTATCCCTTCCAACACTTCCAGGATTTGCTAAATTTCTATTTGAAGCATGAAAAGGAACCCCATTAACGGAGGATTATAAATATGTAACAACCAGACAGGATTACTATGCCCAGGACAACAGCTATTTCGGCGGATTCGTAGCCGCCAACAAACATAAAACTAAATATTTAGACATTTACAAAGATAACACTCCAAATATTGTTTCAATAGACATTAATTCAATGTATCCATGGGTTATGTCCCTAGGCCTTCCCATAGGTCAACCGGTCGATTGTATCTTAGACGTACCCTATGCGACCTGATATGAAGGATATTTTGAAAAACAAATTACTCCAGGTACCCTTTACAGGTACAAACAAAAATATGACGTTTTTAATAATAAATTTTTCGGTGACGGATTTTTTTCAGTACTGCGAAGAAGCTGGATCCCACACCAATAGAGCATACATAAACAAAGAGATTTACGACGTATTTAATCAATGCTGTGACCATCACTTTAAGATAACCAACACCCTTTATCAAGCCCTTGATTTTTCAATCTCAAACTTCATCCTAAGACTCTATGAAATAAAAAGAAACCCCAAAAACAAAGAAGAAAGGTCAGCCGTAAAATTAATCATGAATTCACTATATGGAAAGATGGCAGAACGATTTCACGAAGACTATTGGGAATGGGATCACAGCGATATGGAATATAAAAGACTATGCCAAATTAATTCAGACCGAAACAGTATACTAGCAGGGCTTTATATAACAAGTAGATCCAGAGCTCGCCTAATAAGTGACATAATAACGGAAATAGACAATGGAAACGAATTTCTAGGATGTGATACCGATTCAATAAAACTAATAGAGCATAACCCCCTTAAACTCTCCCTAGACGATGACGAACTGGGTTACTGAGCCCTAGAAGGTCGATTTACTGACTTCGTACATAATCAAAAAAAGAAAAAATATTTACTACTCAATAGATCCGAATCCAAAGACTCCAATAAACACCTTAAATATGCATGTTCTGGAATACCTAAAGCAATCATAGAAAACTTATCCGATGAAGACCTAATAACCCTATTCAGCGAAGAAACCGATGCAATTTTTCCAAAGATAAAGAATCATTCCATTAGAAATAAATTCTTTCAAATCTGTATTAAAACCGTTGACGTGCGATTTAACTACAAAAAAGGAAGACCAGTCACCCACAAATATGACAAAGACCTAAACAAACTATTATCCTATGTCTAAAACCAGCGATAAAAAATACATTCTTCAACAAATAACCAAAGACAAGGTTAGTGATGAATTTTTGCGAATAGTCCGAGAATCGAACATTTACAGACAAAAACCAATTGGCTCATTCAATGACTTTACCAAAGCCTTTAAATCTTCAAAAACCCCCTATGCCGTTCGTTATCTAATGTTAATGTCCGGACTAATGGACGATCCCGGTTATGTAGACAGAGCAATGAAAGTAGCTGCAGGGCACTCAAACACCTATGGAATAGAACCTGTATATTCCACTAGAAAAAAAGGAGTTTCACACTTTAAAATTACCGCAATCTCTCCAGGAAAAAAAGTTTTCGATGTTTCAATGAGTCCTAAAGTCCGCCGTTTAATGATGGGTGCACCTATTCCTCTCCAACAATCCAGCCTAGTAGGAAAAGCCATGAGGAGTTCCGAAGAAATTCGAGGACTTATAGAAAAATCTAAAGCCCTAGAAAGAATGAGAAGGAGACAAATAGGAATAACAAAAATAGATGAAAAAGGAAACATAGAGATAGGTTCCGCGAAAATGCCCCTCGACAGTGGATTCAGAGATATCTCAATGGAAGACTTAAACAACAAAACCATAGCAGGACAAGAATTTAGATTTAAGAACCAACAGGATTCCATAACCACTAACATGGAATATCTACATCTACAAGTTTCAGAACGTGAAGCCCAACGCTATATATCAGACATTCTAAGATGATGTATCCAAGCACAAAAACACCTCGAAGGACTTAAGTGAGTTCTACACTGTTTTATTAAATTAAATGACCACAGGAGACTCGTATTCGATTCGGAGGGCTGAGTTGTTCCAAACTGCACACCAACATATGACGAAGACAGCAGAATGGTTAATTTAGATTTATTCCAAGGACACCTGGAGCATTATATGGAAGAACAAAAAACACAATTCAAACCCCTATTTAATCTTTTAAATATAAACATTGACGCCTCAATTATGGAAATTAGATTAGGAAACATAAAGGCTATGGTGGACGAAATAAATCACCAATTCTTCGAAGATTTTGAAAAAGCCCAGGATGAAGTTGACGAGATCATATTAGAAGCCGCAAGAACAATTCCAACATTGGACAGAGTATTAGACGGACTTAGAGATCCATTTAAAAAACTAAAATATAAAATTAGCAGAGCAAAAATAGACGATGAAAATTACGTTAAATTTAAAGATAAAGAAATAACCGGAAGACACACCTCACACAACAGAAAAGTAGTGGATTGATATCAGTCTAAGGATCTAGCAGATTTCGAGGAAAAGGTGGCACACACCAAAACCCGCTATGCAAAATGAAGAGTGGATCCAGGTAATGAGTAACATACTAGAAAAAAATGCCATAGAGCATATACAAAAAAAGATTGTCAGAGCCAGAAACAAAACCCTAGACGCACAAAATGCAAAGTATTTTACCGAACTAAAGAAAAAAATAGTTATAGATTCCATAGAAGGTTCAAATAAAAATCTCGAATATTACCTTAAATTTATGGAAATAGTTAGAGATGAACCCTATTTTAGACTTTCACACATAGACCAATTAGGTCTAGATTACGATGTACTAATATTCCTCTCCAAAAAAGGTATAGGGAAATCCGTAGAGATGATAAGACATGCAAACCGGATAGTATCCGACCCAGAAAATCAAGTGGTTTTAATGCGTGTAATCTATGATGACGTAAAACTAGGATTAACTAGACAACTAAGGGAATATGGAGCAGATTTCGAAATAGACCTTAAGGGTAATCTCATTCATAAATACCAAGAGGAACAAGATGAAAAGAAACCAGGAAAAACAAAACCCAGACTTTGCGGAATGGCCACCTCTCTTAAAACTATCTTTAAACATAAAGGAGGTGGATTTAAAGGATGTAAAGCCGTAATTATGGATGAAGCCACCGATATTCGTGATGGAATAGATCTACACGACTGAGCTGATCTCTTCGTTTCGGCCATGAACTCCATTGAACGTGAAAAAGAAAAAATGCCTTTTATAGTCTTTGGAAATACAGATTCAAAAGTTACAGCACACCCATTATTTGAATGTCTACAAATAGACCCTGACGAGAACCTAGTATATATAGAAAGAAATTTTGAAGGAGCTAAACGTCCCACAAAAATCCTTTACATAAACTCAAGAGGTCTATACACCAAAGGAGCCGAGCATTCAAAATACATCGGAGCCATCGGTGACGCACACCGAGCAATGAAAGCCTTCTTAAACGAGGCTATAGTCATAACCAGCAAAATAACTTCCCTTGATTTATCCGTGTTAGCCGAACCCTCAATAGCCATAATCTGAAACCTGTATGACGGCACAACAAAACTATGTAAACTCTCCAAATTCGAATACTTTGACCCTAAAACCAACAGCACCAGAAAATGACATTTTATAAGTGTAGAAGACTATGATCCCATGTATACAGCCGGATATAAAACATTTACAGATGACAAAGTCCTATATTCGTTGTTCGATTATTGTACTTACTTCACCGAAGACACCTCGCCATATTGGATGATAATTTATACCATTATACAATCCTCCCAGTGTATGTTTATTGGAAATGAAGCCCCTATGCTCCTCTCCAAATATAGAAAACAACTCCTTAAAGATGCAAAAGCCTTCTAATCTATTGCAGTTCCTGCCTCTCTTTTCTTCCAAGCATCAAGTCTTGTGTAATTGGGTCAATGTAGAAGTTGCTAATACTAATAGCACACGCAGGAGGAAATTGTCGAATACCTATCAATATTCCTTGGTGAAGCGTTCACATTCTAAAGTCTCTATATCCCATTGTGTCCGGCAAATTCTTACTGTACAACATCCATTGGTTGTATCGATATTTAGAAGCCAACTTAATACAGTTAATAGGCATCCCTTGAATAGGAACTATATTTCAACCTCCTTCCATCAAATCCCTAATAAAACCAGTAAAGGTTATTTGAGGGTTAGAAGTTGGCAAGTATTTGAATTGTCAAAGAGTGTTATAAAGTCTGTCTGACATCAAAATAACAAGATCCTCTTTAGTGGTGCTACACATGTAAGCCAATTTATCTTTTTGAGCACCATATTGATCATCAGCATCTTTATCATTACCAGGAAAGTCCGCAGCATTCATCGCAGAAAACTGCATCATTTGTCTAGCATGTGCCAAAATCAATCTGGCAATTGAACACATAGACAAAACAGGATCTATATCCGCATTACTTTTAACGATTTTGCCCAATTTATTAGCGTCAAAAGCTGCAGTAGCTGCCTTCAACCTTTTCAACTCCCTTTTATCATCAGCACTCAATTTTTTAGGACTCCATTCCATAGCATCATAGACAAAAATATTTTTCATATTCTTTTCCTTTTCAATTTCAGGTTGAATTTTTTGACTGATCAATTGCAACATCTTTCCGATCTCGTCATTTTCGCCCCATTTAGTAGTCAATCATGTAGTCATTCCGTAGTTATGCAAGAAAGGAGCATGATCTTTATTGTAAGGGTCATAGGTCAAAATATAGTGTCAAGTCAAAAGAGTATACAAAGCCAAAGATTTTTGAACAGTACCGATTTTTTCTCTTTGGAAAGTAACCATCTCAATAGGATTAATCCACAATTCATGAGATGCCATAATATCCGGCATTCTTGCGGAACATTGCAATCTGTAGTAGTTGGCCAAAACTTCCTCCCTTTCATGCAATTCGAACGGTGCTTTAAGGCTCAAGATGTCACCACCTTGAACAACCTCAAATTCTTTAACCGCCAAAGTACCATAGGTTTGAACAAACCTCAACCCTTGACCAAGAGCTTTAGTAAAAGCTCCCCTATCTATAAAACTGAAATATTTAGCGTATTCATCATCAAAAATTTTCATTTGACTAATGAAGTTATGGGTAAGCTTAGCCTGAAGCTCATGATAATTTTTAGTATTTTTAACAGAAAGGTTATTTCACTTTTGATTTTCAGCAAACGTATTATTTGCAGCCTTAATAATTTGTACGTCCGGCATTATCTAATATTGTATCTTGCTAATTCTTTAGCATATATTCGTCTAACTTGTTCCACAGGCATTCCTTGTGCTAAATCACAACCTATTCAAATTTTCAAGGTGTCAAAATCATGGTTAAAGCTATATCTCTTTTCAACCCCATACACCCTTTCAAATTCTTCATTGGCCGTTGTTAATTCACCTATAAAATCATCAAAGCTTTGTGTTTGTTGTTGAGCCCCAAGCATTGTGGTTCTTATCCCCACATTTTCTTGCTGAATTTCGCCCACTTTCACTTCATACTCCTTACCAGTTCCTTCATGAATCTTTTTAAGTTTTTCCAACTCCTCAGATTGTCTTTTAAGCTCCTCTTGAAGTTTTTTCACTTCCTCAGCAGAGAAGTTCACTTGTTCGGTTCCATCGGGAGATAGCGTAGCTTTGGCCTGTTCTGACATTATAATGAATAATCGAGAGAGCGGTTTTTCACTCGGAGAGAGCGACTAAAACACGATATTCATTATATGCAAAACTCAGACGGATTTAACAATAATTCAGATTGTCCTAATATAAAGTACCGTCAAATTTACGACGAATACAGAACCGGTTCCTTTTTCGGCCATTTCGATGAGATGGCAGAATTTTTACGACCAAGGAGCGTAACCGAAAGAAATCGAGATGTAGACACAGGCTATAGAGTAAACAAACAGACTTCCGACGTCATACACTGGGACGCACTACATTCGACATTACATTGAAAAGTATATGACCATATCCGAATAATTGA
Source organism: Acomys percivali (assembly GCA_907169655.1). Classification (NCBI taxonomy): domain Eukaryota; kingdom Metazoa; phylum Chordata; class Mammalia; order Rodentia; family Muridae; genus Acomys; species Acomys percivali. Next base: position 7,188 of record CAJRSG010021431.1, on the reverse strand, counting down.
GGAAACTTTATCCGGAATGGTTCATACAGAAAACAAGGAATTTAAATTAATTCTAAGACGATTTATGTCCTATTTTCTAATGTCAGATGTGTGAGTTGTCTATAGCGAAGAAGTAAAAAATTTAGAACTATCAATAATTAAAAGTATCAGTGAATCAGAAGGAACAGATTCTTTGGAGAGAATAGAGAAAGCTGCTCCAGAATGTAATTTTAGACTATTAAAAAGAATTAATGACAATGGCGAATACAAATGGGACGCCCTACTCTCAGGAACCTATAATATTCGACTTCCTTACCTTCCAGACGTTAAACCTGTGAGAATATCTTTTAACGAAGGTTTTATATTTCTTCGTCTATATCATATTTTTCTAAATTATGAAGCAATGATGCAAACATATTTGCGAACGTTCCCAACTTTACACAAAGTCTTATCGGTAACCGCTGAAACGGAGTCAGCCATACAAGCCGCAGTAGTGCAAAACGTAATCTCAGGACACACTCATATAGGCAAAGTACAAGACGATACAACAATTTATTCACCAACAGAACTAATTAAAGATATACCTATGCTAACCGAATCATACCATAACATTTGCCAATGCCTAAACGACGCCCTTAATAGATTAGGTATAGGAGGAGATGATTCAACAAAAGCCGAAAGAATAACAACCGGAGAGAACTTCAGAGCTCTTCAACCAAGCATGTTATTCCAAAATTCAATAATGATGGAATTGGAAAACGTAACACACTTACTTCGTGAACGTTTCCAACAAGAAGTAGTATTTATAAACAAAATAGGAGTTAATCAGCAGGGAATACCAACCAACCCTATACAAGATCAGTCCTTTCCTGATCCCATGAGTAAAGATCAAAACATGGCAAATAAACCATGATCAAAATAAAGAACCATTTAGATTCAATAGTCCAAAACTGTTTTGGAGATACCGAAAAGGGAATTCTCGAATTTACACAAGGAACAGTAAAAATGACCATACAATCACAAATGCTTAGATTCTTTAAAACAGCCTGCTATCCCTCTGACGAAATCCAAGAGTTATACATAGACATTTGTTTCATAATAAAAGACAATTACGCAATATTAGACAAGATAAGAAATCTACAGGATTTGCTAGAACAAATCCTAAATCCAAAAGCCTATGACGAAGTTACAGCAACTGTCGGCAACATAAATAAATCAGGCTCAAATATGAACGTATCACAAAACGAAAGCAATTCACAAAGTAAAAATGTGGAAGCATCATCCGGAAGAACCGAAACCGATTCAGCTGCACTAGATAAAAGCGAAACCGCAGTCAGCGAATCCAACGAAATTCAAAAACTTAATCAAATAATGGACAACAAAAAGATAGAGCACACAACCTTAACCAAACACACTCCAAACACAGACACAGAACTGCCAATTATTACAACAACAGAAGGAAAAGCTCCTAACTTTTTAATAGAAGAGACAGCAACAAATAAACCCCTATTCCAACATTACACAGTAAACCAAAATTCCAGCGAATCCACAGACAAGACCTATGCCGAAGGACAAACCAGAAGCGACAACAATAGCACATCAACAGGAAAAACAAACACCATAGGAGCTAGCAAAAATACAATAGTTAAAGGAGACCTTAAACGATTATCTAGAACAGGAGAACAAGCCCTCCAAGTATTGACCACCGAAATACACACATTAAGGGCTAAATTTTGACACAAATTCCATCACTTATTTAGATATGAAAGAAATTACTAAAAACAAAGCTGAAACAATAAAAGTAGCTTTATTCGAAGATCAATTTTGAAACAATAATTCAGAAGCATATCCTACAACTGCACCGGCACCCGATTTATATTCAGACACCAATAGAGTTCCAATACTCCAGAGTCCATATATAGGAACAGTCATCCTAGACGGAGACTTTAATGCAGCCCTTTATAACGGATCCTATTTCCAACTTAAAAAAATAAGAGTTCACGACGTCGATGGGGTCTACAAATACCAGATGGAATACGACGTAATGATGAACTTTATAAGTAAAGGAGGAAAAATAATCGGTACTGTAGTCAGAACCAGCAACCACCAATGACTAGAAGAAAATTTGCAAACATGCAAGCCCATCCTGGAAGATCCTTGCAAAATGATTTATGGAAATTTTGACGAAAAAACCTTCGAGAAGGATGAAGATCTAAAAATAATTTTGCCAGACGAAATACCAACAAATATCCAATACATGGTTACAGTACCTTCCGAGTGCTGGACTAGATTTTTTAGTCAAATAGAAAAAAATCAATGGGGCAAACTTATAAATTCTCGAAAATGAATTTCCCTTATAGACGAAGTCTATATCTTAGGATTCGTAAACACAGCCATAGCGCGATCATGGAAGATGAACATAATTGAAGACCTAAAGAAAATAGATTTCAATAATTACATAGTCGGAAAAGCAGACGGAATAGCGGATTCAAAACTACAAGGAAACTTCACGATTACGCCAAAAACTGGAGGAATAGCTTCTTCAGTGCACGAGGGAGCTAATTTTACAAAAGTAGATCTACGAGGTTTAACGGATATTTGACCGGTCGACGGAAACCTAGAATATGCTAGACCCGCACATGAAATAACAGCAGAAGACCTCTCTAATGAAATATCTCCAGATATTGAATTAGCTACTAACTGAATTCTAAAAATAGCTAGAAAACCCCACTTACCCCTTAAGAACTCAAAAACCCCAATAGAAAACGAAGCTCTCTTGCCAGTACCCCAAACCGATAAAGGTAATTATGCCGCAAATAGCTGACACACCGGATACACCGGATATGTACCTCAAAAAATTGAATTTAAATCAGGAAAAACCAAATCCAAATACGGATATTTATGACATCTAAACAGACTTGATTTTGCACTTGTTCCACATACCTATTGAAGATATGACACAAGCGACGTTTTTAGTAAGCGATCCTTCCCTTTAGACCAAAGAAACGACTGATATGAACACTGACCATTCAACCGAATGGATTTAAACAAATGTCCAAAAATAGGATGACTTATCTATGAAACACCTAATAGAGGTGTATGAAGTGGAATTAGATATATAGGAGAAACATCTTTAACAACATACAGATATAGATCAGGAATTAATAACAATTTAACCAAAAAATATGGTAATAATAGCGATCCTTGATACAAGATAGGTGGAGACAGACTTTTATCTATAAACGGAACTCCTGAAGTAAGCTGTCTTACTCTAGCTCTTGATTTATTTGCCTGATTAAGCTTTGCCCCTGTCACTCACGATTATGACTATCACTACCAATATCACGACCATTGAGGAATCAAAAAGATATTGGAAATGAAAGGTGCTCCTGCTAGAGATTGATACACGGTCCAATGGATTAATTCAGATATAAAAGTACTAGACATAAAAAATCCGTTCACTGCAGACAGAATAGACGATTGAAATAATGAAAGAGATAAAAAATTACATGAAATCTCCATATATTCAGAATTTGAATTACCTTACTCTATAAATAAAGGAGATATCTTTACAACGTCATTAACACACAAAACAAGCAACAGCGGAACCTCACTAGTAACAGAATTACCAGAAGAACTATCAGATTTACTTAATAATGTCCCCGCTTATGAACTACCAGCATGACAAAGTTACACCGTAGCAGGAGGAATCTACGCAGGAGGAAGCGCTGCAGGAATAACAGGCGCCATAGCTCCTACATTCTTAACAACAGCAACAGCCTCAACATCTACAGTCCTTGGAAAAGTAGCAGCGTCCAAACTTGCAGTTAAAGCTCCATTAATAGGTGCAGCTGCAACAAAAATTTCAGGGATGGTCGTAAAAGGCGGAGCAATAGCAGCCCAAGGTATTACAGCTGCCAAAACGGCAGCAATATCCGCAGCCACAGCAACCGGAAAAATAATTTCAATGGGTGCAGTATCAGGAGCTACAGCAACAGCATTAGGTACAGGGGTACTAGTGGCTGCCGTAGTAGTTGCCATTTCCATATCGATATTAGTAAATGAAATTAGAAGAATCCAAGGGGCACAAAAAATGCGAGACGCATTAAACCGTGGAATATTGAGCGATCTTTTCATGGAAAGAGAAGTCGACAATGGATTATTACTAGACCATAAATTAGTCCTATACCTAGATCAAGGATTAGTTAAATTTGGAATATACAGACAATATGACTGCACCTTTGAATTATCAGACTCACCCGATCAAATAATCAGATCCGTAGACGGAAAAACTTCAGAAACAATAACCTGTTACCATATTAAGCCAATAGATATTCCAGGATCTTTAGAAAAAGCTAAATCCGAAAATCAAAACCCACAAGAAGCAATTTCAAGCATACTAATGAAACACGCAATAGGCGCAGCCCAAGGAGGCGATGAAAATGGAATACATAACTTTACAAAAAATCGATTAAAGAACTCCCGACAATTATTCGACCTAAAAGGAACCGATTGATGTTTATGGGTTTCAAACGGACAATATTCGTTTATTAGTAAAACTGGAGCAGATCTTAATACTAAGGAATTTGTAGTATCAACACTTAAATGACAAACAGAAGACCCAATAAGCATATACGAAAAAATAAACCAAAAAGCCTATCTCTCCTTTTATGGAGTAACAAAACCCTTAAACACAAAATTTAGGGTGGCAGACGATTCATTCCGACTATTTCAAACAACCTTCTCTTTACCTGAAAACACACACGCTTCCGATTTCTTTCACCTAAAAGCTGAAAATGAATACGACTACATCAATGAATTAATAGAAATTCCAAAAGAAACCCTAAAATCCCAAGCTCCGGTTAATCTGGCAGACATCGAAAGAATTAGAACAAGAATTCGACACGAAAACCAAAATTTTCATATAGAAAAATTAAACGTTGAACACCAATACAACACAAAATTTAGAAAATTCCAAAGGGACCGAGATGATCTATGATATCAAAGACTAAGCCATGGACTTTCACTTGCCGGCTCAGCAATAGAAGGTGCAGCGTTAACTGCAATACCCGGAGGTATAGCGGGAAAAAAATTATTTTCATTATTTAGACAGGAAGAAAAAATATCAGACTACGCAACAACAAAACAAGCATTAATGACTGGTAAATATGGTAGAGGATTATCAGCCGTAACAGCCGGAAGGGCTTTGGGTAGTATACCTTTCTTCATGCAATATTCAACACTTCAAGAAAGAATAAATGAAGATGAAAGAGATTTTATGCTACAAAACTCAATTGACAGCTTTACACGAATCGCAAGACATTCTCAAACATATCAATTATTAGTAGATGAATTAAACAGCTATTCTTCAAGCTTTGTTAAAGCTGAAGCAAACGATAGAGCTTTAGTCACCGAATTAGAAACTAAAACCTTCGCTAAAAAAAGACATATCCAATTATTCTTACCAACAAAAGGACAACTCGAAAGAATAAGAGCAATAATGGACACATATGGTGTTGAATGTTTTATTCAAGATAAAGAAATTGAAATTTTCAATGGTATGAGAGCCCAAACCATTCAATTTGCACCTTTGCACAATTATTCAATTGAATCCGATTTAACAACAGATTTAACTCTTCGAGACATGGTCAAAGTTCTATTTGAAAGAGGAATAATCTTCCAAGACCACCTACATAAAGCAATACAACCAACAACTATCGAATTTTATGTTCCGGCAGGAGAAGAATTCATATTCAATACAGATGAAATATCATCCTGAACAAAAGAAGAATGGGATCGATTCAAGATCGACGTACCGAGAGATAAGTTAAACACTATCCTTAAAGGATTAAATAACTATGGACTAACCCCAGAAGAATATGAAAAGTATAAAGATAAAATCCGTTCAGATCACTTTATTGAAGACATAGATGACATACTATCGAATAGAGGTACAGGCATAAAAGTCATATTAAAACCACCAACAGGCGATAAAAAAATCATTAAAGATTTAGAGGACACAGTAACCGAATTAGAAACTAAACTAGCAGCCAAAGAAAGCGAACACGGAGCAAGTAAAACTGAATTGGAAAACTGCAAAACCAAAGCAGAAGAATTACAGAATAAAATAAACGAACTAAACAAGAACTATGAAGAAGAAAAACAGAAAGCAGAAAAATGTGAAAAATCAATAGAAGGAAAACTAAAAGAAATTAAAAAACTAGAAGAAGATTTACGACAGTGCAAAATAAATCTTACAAATTTACAACAAGCTAAAGACACCTGCGACAAAATAAACGCAGACGAACAAAAGAAACAAAAAGCAGAAATTGAAAAATTAAAACAACAGATCGCAGACAAGACAAAAGAAAAAGAGACCGCAGAAACCAAAGCAGAAGAACTACAGAACAAAATAAATGAATTAAATAAACAAATTGAAAATTTAAATAAAAATTATGAAGAAGAAAAACAGAAAGCAGAAAAATGTGAAAAATCAATAGAAGCACAATTAGAAGAAATTAAACAACTAAAAGAAGAACTAAGACAATGCAAAATAAACCTTACTAATTTACAACAGGCTAAAGATGCCTGTGACAAAATAAACGCCGCTGAGCAAAAGAAACAAAGGGAAGAAATTGAAAAATTAAAACAACAGATCGCAGACAAGACAAAAGAAAAAGAAGACGCCGAAAACAAACAAAAAGAAACTGAAAAGAAACTCGAAGAATGTTTAGCAACCCCTAAAGCAGATCCTGAAGAAATAATACGATTAAAAACCGAGATAGAACAACAGAAACAAAAACTGGAGGAATTTACAAAAGAAAAAGAGAACCTAGAAAATCAATTAAAAGATTGTCAATCAAGCGCAGATCATTGAATATTTAAATATGCAGCAGATCAAGGATTACCTGGATTCAAAGAAATAGATCAAGATGATTTTATTAATAATTACGTGAGACCTTTAATAAGCCCGCTTTTACCTTTGTATTTTTTAAACGCACAACAAGGACAACCAATTACAACGGTTCAAAAGGAACTAGGAGATGAAGTAAAAAAATTATTTGGAATAGAAGACATTAATTGGTTAACTATAGAAGAAGTATGTAAAGCTAAAAGTCCCGCTCCCTCTAGACGTAAAAGACAAATAGACGACCAAGAAGCACAACGTCACGGAGCAAACGCCGTAAAAGAATTATTTTCTGGATTTGC
>CAJRSG010021390.1:0-34209 GCA_907169655.1 Acomys percivali | reverse complement strand
TGTGTGTGTGTGTTTCTATGAAGCTTTTTTATATGTCCATAGTTTAGGATAGCTTATCCACAACCCTCCCTTATACCTTAACCTAATAACTATCCTCATGTAATCCTTTAATCCATAGTATTCATTCCTCTTCTTTCATATTGCATCTATTTCTATTTTATAACTCCAAAAATATTTGATTAGGTTGAGAGATAATAGGATTCAATTTGGCTTTGTCATACACACCACTTTTGTGTTAGTCCTTCTCCTACACTCCTGATTTTTCCATACTTCTACTTCTCTTCTGAGTAAACTTTTTCTCTGCTTCCTTAGTATTCCTACCTCTATTTTGATTTCACCCACATTCTGTTATTCTCACTCTCTAAATATATCTTGCCTCAGTTGCCTATTTCTAGTTACTTTTGGCTTCAGTTTGTGCTCCAAGTTAAGCACATAAAACAAAAAACTTGAACCTAGGACTGATATGAGATAGAATATATGTTATTAGATATACTTGACCCAAGTTAATTTATCCATGATACTACAGATTCTAATTAGTGATGCCTTTATTTACATATGTTTAGGGCTAAACACTTAGTATTTGGTGTTCACTCCTGAAAAACAAAATAGGCTAAAACTAAAACTAAACAAAACAAAAAACTAGTTCTGCTTCTCTCAGTTACCATTTAGTGATTGAGTGACAGGAGCTCATTTTTTATTTTCCCTGTGGAAGGACCTTGTGAAATTATCCTCATGGTGTTGGCATGTCAACTGGTATGGTCATTACAGGTATTTTCCTACAGCTATGTTGTTGAGATTTATGGGAGAACATTCTTGTTCTGACTAACAAAATTATCATATAGCAATTGTCTTGTTTCTCAAGCTCTTACAGTCTTTCTGTGTGCTCTTCTGTGATGTTCCCTGGACCATAGGGATTATGCATAGATACTCAGTTTGGGTTTGGGTACCCCACAGACACTTTTTCTTTGCATTTGACTGGTTGTATATGTCTCCATCAGTCTTTCTCTCTTTAAGAAATCTTTTTTGATGAGACGTGTAAGTGCACTTATTTATGTCTTAAATATATGTATTTAAAAGTCAATTGAAAAGTGTATTACTTTAGCAATTTGGGTTTAGTAGGTTTTTCTCTAGGTCATATGACCCCTCCAACCATGAGTTATTAGCCAGATTTATAGTACCAAGCATGGGTTATCTCCAGTTGAACCAGTTTAGGTCCTATTAGAAAGCAGTTGGCTATTTGAGAGATAAAAGTTCCACTATTGCATTACTGGGGCATATGTTGTCATTGTTGAGGTTCTCAGTCTTTTTTTACCTGGGTGGGGCTTTGTAAACTTCTCTGACTTGGTATATTACATGGTTGTGACTAGTAGTTGGTCTTCCTTGAGGAGAATTATAGGTCAGTGTAAGCATGATCTCTCTATGATCTCTGAAGTGTGTTGTGTCTTCAACAATAGTGTCCTACTTTCTGTGTTAGTTATTTTTATATTGCAGGGATAGAATATTATGACCAGAGTACCTCAAAGAAGAAAGAGTTTATTCATGCTTATTGTTGCATATTCTTAGAGGTTATAATGGTTAGTTTAATTGGGATAAAAAACTGGAGGCTCACATCTTAAACTATAAGCATAAGGTAAAGGGATTGAGATATAAACAAAGTATTTTAACTATCAAATCCTGCCTCCAGTGATCATTTACTGGTTGGTTACTCCCACAAAGTTTATGCCATCATTGCACTAGCATATCTTAGGGGCAGAACTGCATTGTAGATCAGAGATTTTGTAGATGGGTTGATATTTACCTTTCTCATTTGATAAATGCAGAGTACTTTTTGTACCAAAAGCATAATCTTCTAGGGGTGAAGGCTCTAGGTAGGTACCAACTCAACTTCTCCATTGTCAGTGAGTTATTTAGTTGTCTTTAGTAATAGAGCCTTGCTATTTGTTTGTGGAGAACAAACTATAGCCTTGGTAACAGTTTGGGTAGTTTGGGGTGTCCCACAAGATGCCTTTGGCCAATAATTCAATTAGATGTAACCCATTCCTTGTCTTTAAAGTTTTACTTGGTAACAAGAGATGTCCAGTTGGGGTTCTCTCTAACCTATAATTTGGTGATTTCATTTATATTGCCTTCCTATATGTATTTATTTTAGGAAGCTTATACTTTATTAGGCTTCCATATTAGCCCTCAAATAGCCCTGAATGATTTAGGGGTCTTAAAGGTCATGTGAAATTGATTTGGTAAATTATAAGAAAGGCCCCTGGTGCAGCTTCTAGTTTAGAACATCTAGACCTCTGAAAAAGCACATTAATGTTAATCTTGGCTATGCCTATGCCAAGAGCTCACAGAAGGATGTCCTGGATGGGCTTAGAGAGACAGCATTGGATGAGAGGTGTGTGGTAAAGTTCCTAGGTCAGAGACAACACATAGGTACAGGCTTACGCATGTATAAGTCTGGCATGGAAATGGAGGGATATCATGTGGTGTGAGTCTGGTATAGATTAGTCAAGAAAGTATACAGATGTGCCTCCTGCCTTTGCTGGGTCTAGAGTGTAGGTGTCTGGTTAGAATTCTGGATCAGGGTAAGCAGAACATGTGGAGAAAATGCTTCCTATGTCTTGCCCTTGTGAGGTGGAGTAGATGGGTGGCAACATCATGGTGTGAGGGTTCTGAGTCAGACTGAACAAGGGGTAATGACAATGAGACTTCTTGCTGGAGGTAGGCCTGGAGAAGGAAAGATGAGGGAACTGAAGAGAGCTCACAGATGTAGCTTTCCCCTGGGCCAGGATCTGAAGGTAGGGTGAAGGTCCTTGGACAGAGTAGGCATGAAAGCACATGGCTTTGGCTCCCACCTGCTTCTTGGAATGAATAGATGGAATGAAGAACCTATTTGTAATTCCCAAGCTTAGTTTTTGTGCTATTGAAGTATTGATATACTGAATATGTTCTCCTCTAATATATTCAAAGTTTCTGGTCTTACATTATCATCTATGAACCGTTTTGAGTTGATTTTGTACAGGATAATGTGTAGATCTAATTTCATTATTGTAGCTTTATACCTTGCTATCCACACAACATTTATTGAATATGCTGCCTTTCATCTTCATACCATGCTATTATACTTTATAAAAAGGTATCTAGCTATTTCTGTGAGCATTATTCTATTCTTTTGATATCTATGTTGTTTGGGCCACTATCAGACTGTTTCCATTACTATAACTATGTAGCATAATTTGAGAACAGATATTAATGGTATTACAACTTTGCACTTTCTGCTTAGGTTTACTACGGTTATTAAGGGATTTTTTTTGTACTTCTGTATAAATTTTAGGATTATTTGTTCCAGTTTTGTTACAAATATTGAATTTTATTGGAGATTTTGTTGAATCTGAAGAATGTTTTGGTAAGATGGTCATTATCACAATGTTTACCCTGCCAGTCCAAGATCATGCAAAGTCTTTAGCTTTTATTAATTTTCACTATTTATCATGATCTTAAACTGTTTATGATAGAGGTCTTAATGACCTTAGTTATATTTATTTCTAAGTATTTTCTTGTTGAAGTTATTGTTAATGGTATTTTCTAACTGGTTTTTATTTGTAAATTGTTATTCAAATTGTTATTACTATATAGAACACTGACTTTTGTGTGTTCATTTTATATTCAGTAGATTTAAAAACAAATGTCAACTTTTTCTGATGGAGTTTTTAGACATTTTAAGTATGAGATTATTTTGTCTAAAAATTGGGATATTGTGACTTTTTAATTTCTTATTTGTATCATTTTTGTTTCTTTTTCTTGTCTCAGTGCTCTAACTAAAATTTGGAGTACGTATGGAAGCCTGAGGTACATCAGGCTATTTATCAGAAATCTCTCAGTTTTTCTTTCTTTTTCTTAACAAAAGAAAATATACCTATAAACTTTTTCTTTTTTCTTGGTGCTACTTTAGGTCTATATCTTAAAGGTTCTGGTTAATTATGCTGCATTTTTCTTAATTTTAGCAGTTTTCTCCCCGATATTGAAATTTTTCATTAATTACTCAAGAGTCTATTAGTAAGTCTTCATGTATTTTTCTAGTTTCCATTGATATTGATTCCACAATAAATTGATAACATACAGTAACTTACTTTGATTATTGTTGAGACTCTTTTCTTTGTATAGGTTGCTTTAATATGACTTTTAAGTATATTTTAGGATTCCTTAGAACTGGCTTTGTGATTTGTATTTGTCCAAAAACGTTATTAGTTTTCTATCAACATTTAAAATTGGTTCTTCTAGAAATAGTCACCTCAATTGGCAATTATCTACCTTATTTATTGGCTTTTAAGATTACTGATGAGTATCTGATTGTATTCTGATGCATTGGCCTTTGGAGTTGAGTTGACAGTATTTTCTCATGGTCTCTTATATTGTTTCTTTGCTTTGTATGATTTATATATTGACTACACTGTGACATGGAAAATTTATTTTCTTTCTTTTTTTTGACTCAAGGACAATTTTATTGGATTTAGAAACAAACAAAGCAAACTCAGGGAATATAAGCTATAAATCTCAACAGCTTCTCAGACAAGAATCAAAGTGAGAGTAAAAGAAAAAAAAAAGCCAAGCTAGTTAATGACATGGAGGTGTGCCATATTATAGGGACAGAGTATTTAGGAAAAGATCAAAATTACCTAGGTTCTAGCCAGCATCCCAAAGAAAATATAGGGAAAATTAAAAGTAAAAGTAAAAGGGAAAGCTACAACTTTTTGAGTTAAAGTGGGGCTACTCAGCAGAAAGTCATGACTACTCAGGTTATAGGGACTGTACTAGGAGTGGGAGTTTTGGGAGTATAAAGCATTTCATTAAAGGATGAAAATTTCTGCTTCTATCATTAGTATGGTTTTAGGTTAATTCACATTTGTAAGAGTTACCCCTTAGCCAGGTGACCAATCCTGTCCAAATGCAATGTCAGGCCTTCACTTAGGCCAGAGAATTTATCTTTGTGACAAGAGGTTTCCCCTTAATGTTCCTTTACTGCTGCTATAATATGCCCCAATTTGAATAAGTAAGCTTAAAATTATTTATGAATCAGTTCAAGGATTAGGATCCACAAACACTTGTCACATATGTGGCCTTTGGCCATGATGAGATTTCCGAGAGACCTAGGAATTTTTAAATTTTTGCCTTTTAGTCATGAGATAAAGTGGTTATTTTTTGTGTGACCTATTTTACCCTAAACTGCCAAGCCAATTTCTGCATCATAGAGAGTTTGTTATGTGACCTTGTTTATTGAGGTCCTAAGTACCTTTTGTATATGGATGTTTATTTTCTTCTCTAGATTAGAGAACTTTTCCATCATAATTTCATTGAATAGATTTTCTAGTCCTTTTGTTATTACCTCAGGTACTTCTGCCTTACAGATTCTTTTATTTGTCTCTTCTTCATACCCCAAAGTTATTGGTTGTTGTGGCCAAGCATGTTTTCTTTATTGATACTTTTTTTTTCAAACATCAATAAAGGCAGCCAAACAGGTGGAAGACATAAAAGAGGCCTTTATTGATATTTGAATTCAATATTTTTTCTCATTTACCCTCTATCACGTATATTCTTTTCATGATTAATCAAGTCTATTCATTATGTTTTCTATTGGTCATAGCCTCATCCTTTCTTACCTCTTAGCCCCACCCTCGCTCCCTTTCCCACATCTCCCTCCCTTATTCCTCAGAAGAGGGAGCCTCCCTTCTAATCTCCCTGGATCATCAAGTCATATCAGGACTAAATATGTTCTCTTTCTCTGGCCTAGCAAGGCAGTCCTGCCAGAGGGATGTGACTGAAAAGCTAGTAAGAGAGTCTATGGCAGAGACAGCCCCCACTACACTTACTAGAAAACCCAAATGGATCCTGAGCTGGCCATCAGCTACATATTTTGTAGGGGACCTAGGTCCAGTCCATGCCAGGTCCTTGGATGGTTATTCAGTCTTGGCAAACCCATCTGGGCCCTAGTTAGTGGTTAGCTCTGTTGTTCTTCTTGTGAAGCTCCTGTCACCTTTAGGTCCTTTTCTCCTTCCCCTCACTATTCTGCAAGGTTCCATATGCATCCACCAATGTTTGGCTGTGAGTCTCAGCATCTATTTTGAGGCAATGCTGGATATAGCCTCTGAGAGGACAACTCTACTTCTCTCCTATCTGCAAGAAAGCAGAGTATTGTTAATAATGCCTGAGGTTGTTTCTCTCTCATGCAGTGGATCTTGGATTGGGCTATTGCTGGTGTGAGTGCAAACTTATACAACCACTTTTGAAATAAATTTGGCACTATTTCAGAAAATTGAGAATACCTCTACCTCACAACCCAGCTATACCACTTCTGTGTATATATTCAAAAGACTCTCCACCATATAACAAGGACACTTGTTCAACTATTTCATAGCAGCTTTATTCCTAATAGCTAGACGATGTAAACATTTCATTTAAAAATTCTTATGTAGTTTCTTTCCCATATTACTATCTTTTATTGTCCCAATTGATTCTTAATCATTTTGGTGAACTTTTTCTTTATGTTTTTGATATTTTATATCCTGGTTTGAATTTATGTGATTATTTATACCCTTGTCATCACCATTTATTTTTACTGGAAAAATGAGATATTTTTAACTTATAGTTTACTCATTTTGATATCTTTGAATTCAGTAGTTGGGGAGTAACTAACATTCATTAGTTACTTTTTCTATTACTATGACAAGACACCTGAGAGAGGCAACTTTTTAAAGTAATTACTTCCATTGTGGCAGGGATGGCATAGTGGTGTAAGTGAGTTAGTCTCAGGTTTCTACCAGGAAGTAGAGAAGCAAATTCCTGTGCTCAGGTGGCTTACTCATGTTCCTTTTTGTATTTCCTTTGGGAATCCTTCCCAAAGGATGTTGTTTTGAAAGTTGATCAAGTGCTTTGATCTTTTTAAGAAATATTTTTATTTTTATATACACACTTATTATACATATATAAAATAAACTACATAAAGCAAGAAGAACCATGAAAGAATCAGAGATTATATTCATGTTACACTCATAGCATTTTGGCTATTTGTATTTGGCAACCTTGAAGAAAACATCATTACTATCTTGATGAGTTTAAAATTCTGAATGTAAAACAATCTCTATCACATCTTATTATTATCAACTTAAAACATCTATCTAGTCCTAAAAACATCTTAACCTCTAAACAATTAAGCTTAATTGTGAAACTAACCTATTTGGTCTTCAACCCCATCAGAGATTTGATCAGGAATAAAATTAATTACCCAAGTAAATAGGAAGTGCAGGTTAGCAGCTTCCCAAATGAGAAGATGACAGAGACATTTTTCTGCCTGAACAGTAACCCATAACTCTCTATAACATTGGAGCATCATCTTCAGCCTTCTGGCCCAGTATATCTGACAGACATACTTATGAGGCAGGAACTATTGAGGACTTGCTTACCTTGTCTTAGCAGAATCTGGCTGTCAACTCTACCGGCTTCCAGGCTTGCATATTTTTAGGTAGAATTCTGTCAGTGATCAAAATGAGAACATTTTTCCCAGTTTCTTGTGTGCCACATTTGAAGCCATCTCCAATAAGGAGGTTCTTTGATGTTCATCTTCTTTAAGGTAGGCTGGGTGTTGCCTGGAGTTAATCTGTTTTATTATCAAAGAATCCTTAAAATGATAAAAAACATCTTTAAATTCCATATTCTGTAGGACTCTGATGTTTTTGATGACCTTATCTCTGTTTTACCTTACCTGTCTATAATATCATACCTATCTCTTATACCTAGGATGTATATTCTTGTGATATAAATAGAATTGTAATTGACATGACCATGATTTGATCAATTGACTTTTCTAAGTTACTTATCCTAAACAGCCTGCAATACATTTTCAGTGTATTGGAGGTAACCACTCAAATACTTTGATCTTTTGGAAGAGTCAGATTCTCTTGATTTTTCTTGTTTCTTATATTTTTGTGATGTGAATTTTTATCTGTTAGTTTATATATCTCTCCTGCTTTTATTTGGGAAATCTCCTTATTAAAAATCTCACTGTTAGAGCTGAACCTCCAATATCATTCATAGAGGAAAAAACAAAATGATGTTACAGCAACTGCAAGACTGAGACCTCTAGAGAGATCTCTAGTCTATTCCCAGAGTCCCCACTAAGAGACGCGGAGTCCATTGTCAATGCAAATGCATGGGAATAGGAATTTATTGAGCCATCGCGATGGGGTCTGTCCAGCTCTTTCAAGCTGCAGACCCCGAGAAACAGAGGCACAGGCCTTTTATAGGTTTTAGACAAAGAAATGAGTTTTACAGTATGTGATTGGTTGGCATTTGGGCAGAAAAGCTGCAAGCAGGGAGTTACAAGTCTTGGCGTTTGGTGGTTGGATAATGGGTGGAGGGGCAAGCTGACCTATGGGAAAGATTGGTTGAAGCAGTCACAGGGGGTGTTTAGGAACTTTTTTAGTTGGGGAGAGGTAGTGGAAATTTTAAACACAGCTGGTTGTCCTTGAGTCCAGCTGGACTCTGAGCACAGACTGAGACCTTGAGTAAAGTTGGACTCTTCAAGGTTTTTCCTGTCCCTGCCACACACATACAGTGATCTGATATCTGTCTGTCCTTGGTTCAAGCTGAACCCCCTAGAAATGTACATGCTTTGTCCTTAATGGGGGTCTTTAAAGGAGGACTGAGTAGGCTGACTTTTACATTTTCCCAGACTTTGGCTTTAATGGAGGTCGTAAAGGGGGCTGGTTCCTTCATTCCCCCCTTCTTCTTGTAACTGCTTTAATCTTGAAGCAGGTCTAGAGATTGCTTACATGATCTGAGAGTCTTTTATAGTTTTATATTTTTGTTGTAGTACCATATTTTGCACCATAGAATATAGGGACCAAAAGTCAGTAGACACTAGGGTAGTCAGTCAAGGAGAACAATTGAACGAACATAACATAAAGTCTATCATATAAGGGGTACAAGTATGACTTGGAGAAACAGAACTAAAGGCTCAAGTTTGTCTCTTATGTCAGAGAGTTGTCCTTGACTTAGCATTTTAGCCTATAAAGTGGGAAACTGGGCGGAGTCACTTTTTTCTGTAGCTTTTTTTTGCTGACATTAGGGGCGCTGTTATTAGGACCTAGAAAGGCTGAAAAGCTACTCAAGGGCCACTGGGGCACTTATCAAGAGCATCTGTTCAGCTGATCTAGTTGAAGAGACAAGGAGCAGTCATCTCTGAGGGACTGGTTTACATCAGCTTCTTGCAGGTCTAGATCTCAGCAGGTTGTAATTTACAGGTGATCTCTGGATGGAGTCTGTTAGTCAGGTAAAAATCTGTTTTGACAAACATAAACTTGGAACAGGATTAAAATTTTTAATAAGTGGGGAAGCAGAAGAATCTCAAGACCAGGGAAAGTTTTTATTTTACTTATCTGGAGTTTATTTGATCTGTGGCAGGTGGATCTAGTTTTTATGACCTTTATTTTTTTTTGAAGCTTATAAAAAGTATATTAATTTTATAATTGTAAATGACAGTAGCAGCAGACTCATATCTTTGAGACCCAGTACAAGCATGAACAATTTTTTTAGTCCAGAAGACTTGATATACAGATTGGACACTCATTTTTAGCATGATGAGAAGCACCCTTAAATTTATATTCAGAATACAACAAAAGAAAATTAAACTCTTGATCTTGGAACTGATTTATAAGTAGCCAGTACTTTACCAGTTTATTATAACCATTGATCTTACTTTAAATCTGTAACTTGCACTTACCAATATTTGAACACTTTTTTAGACCCTCAAATATTAAACATTTTTTGAGACCTTTAAACACTTGCATTTATCAACTTGAAACACTTTTTTTATACACAACCTTAAAACACCTTCTTGGATCAGGTTTTTTTATCTTGCATGTATCAACCTTTAAATGCTTTTTCGAACCCTCAAATATTTTAGACTCGCCTAACTTAAGCTTTTAGATCTTCAGAACTTATATAAACTATATTTTTTATCTAGTTATATACCAAGAGACACAGGCAATTGAGTTACACTAAAAACTCTTTATTATTTAATATGAAGCCTTTTAGCAAGGCAAGCCTGTTTTTTTTTAATAAGAGATCTAGTACCTAGTAGTTTTAACTAGCTAATGAACTGACTAGTGTACTAACAGTAGATCTAATTGTCCTCTAGCTATTAAGCTACCATTAGCTCAGCCATCAATATAATCAGAGATCTGAGAAGGAAAAAATGTAACCTAGATGGATCTATATATTAATTAAAATGACAAAGATGACTAGCAAGTCCACCACCTAGACAGTTGTCTCACCCAGGCTCTTGTGGTTTCCTGGTATCATGGGCAGAGGCAGTCTGGCCATCAGGCACAGAAGATGAGAGGCTGCTCCTGTGGAAGAAGAGCATCAGAGACCGGCCTCACCTGGTTTTCAGCAACGTGAGACAATAACTTTCTAGATGTCCAGCTTGTTGTCCACAGTCCATGCTGGGCCTAGCACCAGGTGAAGCATTGGGGCAGTTTTGCCCAGTGGTAGTCATCTTTCATGCCAAAACTTTTCTTGGAGACCTTAGGAAGCCACTGTTAGGATGTGGGAATCTCTGTCTTAATTACTTTAAATATAATTAGTGCCATATTTAGCAGATCTCTGATAAGCTTGAGGACCAGCATATCTGTGTTCAATCTTTGTCTGTCTTTAGTTGTCTGTTTTAACTTACATCTTATAAACATAAAACAACGTTATAATCTATAGTCTGCAGATAAGTGCTAGAGGACTACATCTGCTTAATTTTAGTGTATCTGAATTGCTTGTTTTTAGCTATATATTGGCTGATTATTTTAGAAAACACCTGTGATTAACTGAGCTAGTACCTAACAAAACCATGAGCTTTATTGTGATAGTAGCTCTTAACTTTATATACCAGTTATAGTTAGAGTACCAATATGGCTTAAGAGTGTTTACTATTATGTGTATAATTATTATTTGTATTTTTTTAACCCACTAGCAACCAATCAAGACATAGACACCTGTTATTATTACTTTATATTGACTGTAACACAATTAATACAAATGAGTCCTGCTACACCAATGTCAAACTGTACTGAGATATATTAAAAATTGTGCAAGCCCATTAATTTATCACCAATGACCTTTGAACAATACAAAATTGCAAAAATAAATTTTGGATGTGATAAAAATGTAAAAAGTACTTATTGTCAGTAAACAATTAGTATATTCATAGAGAAAAAGAGAAGGAAGAGAAAGGGGAAAATGTAGGAACAAAATAGGACAAATTAAAGAACAAGAAGAGGCATGAAGCAAAATTTATGGAGGGAGATAAAAAGAATGAGATTAGGGAAATTACATAAAGAAAGAAAAAGACAAAAACACCTAAATAATTAGAAAATGTAGTGTACAAATTAGCTGAATACAAGGACTATAAACATTCAAAACATGAATTTAAAAATGAAAGCATGACTAAAAATATGGTCGAGAAAAACATGGATATGCAAGGATCAAAAAAGAAATGAAAGGGGAAAAAGATTTTCCAATGATTAAAAAATAGGTAAATCAAATTAAATGAATGTATAAAGGCTAATAAAATAAAAATTATTAATTACAATAAAGTACAAATATTGCTAAAGATATAGTAAAGAGAAAAATCTGGCAAGGACAGGAGACAAATATAGAGGAAAAAATTAAGTAGTGAAACAACTTTTTGTTTCTTAAAACTTGGAGATTCTATATAGGGAAAAATATTCCAGTTGGAATTGCAGAGTCCTGATTTTTTTTTTTATAATTTGTTCTCTATGGTTTGTTTAGTTTGCATAGGAAAAGTGTCTGATAGCCATCAGAGGCCTCTGCTGGCCAGAGTTAGCTTTGCAGTTTGGGTGGTCAGGTTCTCTTACTCTCCCGTAGTTGGTAGATGTTAGTCCATGGGGTAGTTTATCTTCCCATTGGGAATGTGGAAGCAATCACAGCACTGAGATCTGTTGAGGTGGGGTACATGTCTTATTATTGTCAAGATCTTGGAAATATTAATCACTTTGCTGGGAGTTTAGAGTTCTTGGGCTTTAGCGCAGCAAATGATAGGCATATAGGTGAGTAACTTTAGGATTTGATCCAATAAGTAGTCTCAAGTTCAGGGTTTATGCACTCTAGTATTTTCTTTGTTGATGAGATCTACTCCTGGATGCCAAAATTGTCCTATGAACTTTCCTTGTGCATCCCGTTTCATGACCTGAGTGTTTACTCAGTCTACACATTCCAGATTTTCATGTCTGGCCTTCCCACCCATGATATCTGCTTTCTAGGACCAACTGGAACTGTATTAATTAAACTCAAGCTCCATGACTTGTGGCTCTTTCATTCTCAAGCATCAAGTGTAACACAGTTTTAAATAATAGGCATTGTCTCAAGATGTCAGCCAGACTATTGCTCTATGATTTATACAGAGTATCAAACTGAAATTCCCTTCTATTGTTGATCTGTTTCTCTGAGGAAGTAATAGCATTTGAGCCATGTGAGGGCCATGGACTTATCCTAAGTATAGATCTGCCAATGTGGTTTTTTGCCAGGATGGTTAGGATTTATCGTTTAAATGAGAAATCTGTTTTGCCCCCTCACAGAACTAAAACGTCCTGTGGCTGGGGCTGTATTGACATCAGCTTACTACACTGTTTTGCAATGTCAATCTTTAGGGATAATTTTCAGTCATTCTTCCTCTGTATTTTGATTGCTTAGGAGGAAAGTCGTCTTTGTTTCTTTCAAAAAGAACCTAATTTTGAAAATTTACATTTATTGTGGGGACATATGACACAACACACATGTGGAGGTCAGAGAACAACTTGTAGGAGTGTGTTATGCTTCCTTGATGTAGGTTCCAGGAATTGAGCTGGTGTTATTCTGCTTGGTAACGAATGCCTTCCCCTGCTGAGCCATTTTACAGGTCATGATTGTTTTGTATGCTGATTCTTCTTAACTGTATTACCCAGAGAAGTCTTGTAGAATTATGTCTTGTCCACAATTTGTTAAGGCAGAATTATTATTCTAAGTTTCCACATAGCATTCCTATTCCCTATTCTCTTACTCTGGCAGTGTTTCATGCTTCATTTACACACACACGCACACACACACACACACATCTGCAAAAAGAGAGAAATAGAGACAGGAACAGAGACAGAGACAGAAAGACAGAGAGGATATATATTGATAAATGCATATCTATCTATCTATCTATCTATCTATCTATCTATCTATCTAATCAGTTATTAATACTTGTGAGGAGAAAACTATTTATGTTCTAGAGAAAGAGACCAGGGAGATGGCTTTGGTTAAAAGTGTGTGCTGATACTTTAGAGCACCTAAATTTGGTTTCCAGTATTCATACAGGGTAGCTCACAACTTCCTTTAACTTCAGTTACACAGGAATTTGATGCCTGTGACCTTGGCCTCTGCTAGCATCTGCAGTAATGTGCATGTACTACTTGACTTAGACAGATAATTAAGACACATAATTAGATGCCAGAGAAAAGTGGGGTGTTAGTATGAGCATAACACATTATATAACATTATCAAAGAATTAGAAATATGATAGATATTGATTTACATTCAGAGTTTTAGACACACCAAGATAGGAAAGATGTTTTCTTCAAGGCTGCCAAATACAAATAGCCAAAACACTATGAACGTAACAATTATATAATTGCTGATTGTTTTGTGGTTCTTCTTGCTGTAAGAAGCTTATTGTATATATGTGTAATAATATAAATGTATATTTAAATGAGGATGGTATAAAGAAAAAAGAATTCTAAGATCAAAACATACCTTTCAATTTTCAGCTAAAATATAGCCAAGCCACTGAATGATATTCTGGTAAAATTAAGCTTCATGTTTCTTCTATTTTCTGAAAGATACAGACCCATTGAAATTCAATTCAATTTATAGTTCAGATACTCACCCTCAAAGATGCACTATTTTTGCACAATGGGCTATTTTTCTCAAGTTTATGCAGTATCCCACAGAAAGTGTAAGACAGAGAAAATTCTAAGTTCTACAGTTCTTTGCTTTGTGATATCAGAAATGAAAAGATAGATTATTCATACTATTTTTTATTTTTATCTGTTCCTCCTAGACAAAGGATGCAGCATATTTAATCTTTCTTTAAATAGAAGAATATGATACATTTGTATACATTTTTATAAATTTTAGAGATTCCCGAACAAGTTTCACCCCATGGTAATACAGGCTTATATAGAACAACAGAGGATATGTGACAGTCTGAAGGTTCTATCAAGAGAGCATCGGAACTCATATATCCTTGACCAGTCCTCATCTATTAGTCAAGATCATCCTCTTCAACCAAACATGCAGCTTTGGGAGAGATACATATGGAACAGTGAAGGAGGAAGTGGTCACCTGTTTAGCCAATCAGATCAAATGAATCAGCAGAGAATGTTTGATTATAAAACATGATCTAGAATCAGGGAGGATTCAAGATGGTGGCATCGAACATGCACAGTATCTAATATGTAGGACAAGGACTAGGCACCTGGCTAGGAAGCTATAGACCACAAGATCTGGAAAGCCTTAGTTGAGAGGGGTCTGCACAGTACAGAAAACATGTGGGTCTGGTCTTGGGCCATCCAACTGGGCCCTCATCGGTGCCCAGTCCCCAGAGTTTGGACCCATATCTGACGGCGAGCTGTAGCCCTACTCTATATCATGGACTTGGTATCTGGGACTGAACTGTGGGCAGAGTCTGGAGCTGCTGAACTGGGGAAAATGGGTGGATCTGACCTCAGGCCACCCTGCCATTCCACAGAAAGCCCCATGAGCTAGCGACTACATGGGCACTCTTTCTCTCTCCCTCTCTGACTAATCTGTGGAGCACACAAAAACAATATCAGTGCCTGCTGGCCGAGGGGAAGCCGAGAGTGTGGATCTGTGATAGATCTGACCTCACATCATCTGACCAGTCCACAGAGGGACTCAGGGCCCACACAGGGCCCAGGTGGCTTTGGACACATTTTCTAGCTACAGTTCCATAGCCACACACTTGGATTGACTAATGTAAGGTGGCATGATCTGAACAGGGTGGAAACCTAGCCAGCTGCCCCAGCCCAGCAGGGTCTCCCATGCTCTTGGGAGGAACTGAACCAACCTGAGGGGATCAGGAAGAAACTTAGCTAGCCACCCCAAACCAGGGAGCTGGTCCGCAAGCTCAGGTGGAGCCTAGCCAGCTGGCACAACCCATTGGGAGTTCCTGAGTACTCAAAAGGGGCTGAACTGGCCTGAAGTCATTGGGCAGAAGCCTAGGCAACCTCCATAAGCCAGAGAGCATTTGCTGCTCTCTCATGCAGCAATGAACCTAGGCCCCATGGCCTGGTCAGATAAGGCTGAAGCCTAGTAAACCTATACAAGCTAGCAAGGGTTCTGGCACTCCAGGGTGGACTGAGCCTAGGCCCCCAAAATCCCCAGAGCCTGAGGGCAGTGTGTCCAAAGCCCAACCTAAAGCAGGATAACCAGCTTTATGCACACTACCTCGAACTGATCCTTAGGCTGCGGACCACCAGAACCTGCTTCTGCTGACATAGTGGGGAGTCCAAGGTGTGGAACAAAGTCTGCTGGAGCTGAAACCAGGTCACCTGCCTGATCCAAGGAAGGGTTCCTTGATCCCTGTAGATGAGGGCTCTCGACCTATAGATACTCACCAATGAACTACTGTCAATAGTCAGTGACAGACACCAGAAACTACCTCCCAATTTCATAGACAGCAAAATGACTAAAGGCAAGAGTAAAAACATAAACAACAAAATCTGAAACAGCACGGCATCTCTAGATCCCAGCTATCTCAAAGAATTCAATCCTGAGAACTCAAACACAAATGAAGCATAAGAAAATGACATCAAATCCTTAGTAATGAAGATGATAATGGAGGAAATGAATAGAATCTGTAAACAAATGCAGGAAGATGCAGCCAAACCATTTGAAAGCATTAAAGAGGCCTATAGAGAGGCACTGGAAGAAAATTCAGGAAAATACAAATAATCAAATGAAAGAAATCAATAAAACAGTTCAATATCTGAGGATAAAAATGCAAACAATTATAAAAGTACAGGCAGAAGAAAGCATGGGACAAGAGAACTTAAAGAAAACAGGTAATGCATAGGTAAGCTTCTCACATAATTTAAGAGATGGAGGAAAGAATCTTGGGAGTAGAAGATACAATTGTAGAAATTGATGCAAACGCCAAAGAAAATGTTAAATCTGAAAAATTCCTGATACAAAACATCGAAGAAATCAAAGACACCATGAAAAGACACAACCTGAGGATAATCGGCATTGAGGAAAGAGAATACGCCTGGTCCAAGGCACAGAAAAGATTTTCTACAATATCATGGAATAAAATTTCCCCAATTTAAAGAAGGAGATGCAATTAAACATACAAGAGTCATACAGAACACATAGGCAAAAGTCTTGCAAACCCTAAGAGACCACAGATGCCAGTCTAGACTATTGTACCCATCAAAACTTTAAATAACCATTGATGAAGAAACAAGATATTCCATGACAAAAACAAATTAAAACATTACTTACCCACAAATATGGCCCTACAGAAGTTACTAGAAGGAAACTCCAACCCAAAGTGACAAACTACAACCAAACTAACAGAGGAAAAAGATATCTTCACTGTTGCAAAACATAACCACACAAACACTCTAGTGCAACCAACATCAAAATCAAAGGACTAAACAGTCACTGGTCATTAATACCTCTTACCATCAATGGTCTCAATTCTCAAATAAAAAGAAACAGACTAACTGTATGGATGCACAAATAAGACCTAACATTCTTCTGATTCAAGAAACACATTTCAGCCACAAGGATAGACATTACCTCAGGATAAAAGGCTGGAAAAAGATATTCCAAACAAAGATACACAAGAAGCAGGCTGGATGTAGCCATTTTAATATCTAGTAAAATAGACTTTCAACCAAAATTAATTAAAAGAGATGAGGAAGGACACTTCATACTCATCAAAAGTAAAGTCGACCAATAACGACATCAAAATTCTGAACATCTAAGCCCCTAATACAAGGGCACCCACATTTGTAAAAGAAATATTAACAAAACTTAAACCACATATTGATCCCCACACATTAATAGTGGCATATTTCAATACTCCACTATCACCAAAGGATAGGGCAACAAAACAGAAACTAAACTGAGAAATAATGACACTAACGAATGTCATGAATCAAATGGATCTAACAGATATCTACAGAAAATTTCACCCAAACACAAAACACTACACCTTATTTTCAGTATCTCA
This sequence comes from Acomys percivali, assembly GCA_907169655.1. Taxonomy (NCBI): domain Eukaryota; kingdom Metazoa; phylum Chordata; class Mammalia; order Rodentia; family Muridae; genus Acomys; species Acomys percivali. The sequence goes on along the minus strand of CAJRSG010021390.1, from coordinate 16,868 downwards.
TGGAACATTCTCCAAAACTGATCATACAGTAGGTCACAAAGCAAGCATCAACAGATACAAGAAGACTGAAATAATACCTTGTATCATATCATATCAGATCACCATGAACTATAGCTAAACTTCTACTACAGAAATAACAAAAAGCCTACACCCACGGAAACTAAACAACTTTCTACTTAATGACAGCTGGGTCAGGGAAGAAATAAAGAAAGAAATTATGGACTTCCTGAAATTCAATGAAAATGAAGAAACAAGATGACCAAATTTGTTGGACATATTGAAAGCAGTGCTAAGAGGGAAATTCATAGCACTAGTGTCTTCATAAAGAAATTGGAAACATATAGGCAACTTAATGACACATCTGGAAGTGTTAGAAAAAAAGAAGCAGAAACATCCAAGAGGAGTAGATGACTGGAAATAATCTCAGGGCTGACATCAATAAATTAGAAACCAAGAGAACAAATTCAAAGAATAAAAAAAAACCCAGGAGGTGGTTCTTTGAGAAAATCAGCAATATAGACAAACCATTAGCCAAACTAACTAAAAGGCAGAGACATACTATCCAAAATCAACAAAATCAGAAATGAAAATGGAGAAATAACAACAAACACTGAAGAAATACAAAGAATCATAAGATCCTAGTTCAAAGGCTTATATGCCACAAAATTTGAAAATCTAAAGGAAATGGACAATTTTCTTGATTGATTCCACTTGCCAAAATTGAATCAAGATCGGATAAACAAATTAAATAGTCCTAATTCTCCTACAGAAATAGAAGTAGTCATTAAAAGTCGCCCAACCAAAAAAATCCCAGGGTCAGAAGGTTTCAGCCCAGAATTCTACCAGACCTTCAAAGAAGATCTAATATTGATACTCTTCAAGCTACTCCACAAAATAGAAATTGATAGAACATTAGCAAACTTATTCAATGAGGCTACAGTTACTTTGGTACATAAATCTTACAAAGACCTAACAAAGAAAGAGAATTTCAGACCAATTTCTCTTAAGAATATTGATGCAATAATGCTCAATAAAATACTCCCAAACTTAATCCAAGACCACATCAAAGATATCATTCACCATGATCAAGTAGGCTTCATTCCAGGCATTCAAGGACGATTCAATATATGGAAATCCATCTATGTAATCCACCATACAAAAAAACTGAAAGAAAAAAAAACACATGATCATCTCCTTACATGCCAAAGAAAACGTTCTACAAAATACAACAATCATTGATGTTTAAAGATTTGAAGAGATCAGGGATACAAGGCACATATCTAAATATAGTATAGGCTATATACAGCAAGCCTATAACCAACATCAAATTAAATGGACAGAAACTCAGTGACATTCCTCTAAAATCAGGGAACACACAAGGCTGCCATTTTCTCCATATCTCTTCAATATAGTTCTTGAAGTTCTAGATATAACAAAAAGAAAATAAAAGGAGATCAAGGAGTACCAAATGGGAAAAGAAGAAGTTAAATTATTCATAAGCGCAGATGATATTATAATGTACTTAAGTGACCCACAAAATTCCACCAGAGAACTCCTACAGCTGATTGATAAACACCTTCAGCAAAGTGTCTGGATACAAAATCAACTAAAAAATGTCAGTAGCCTTCCTGTGTACAAAAGACAATTGTGCTGAGAAACAAATTAGGGAAACTACACCCTTTCCAACAGCCACAAGCAATATAAAGTATATAGAAGTAACTCTAACCAAGCAAGTGAAAGACTTGTTTGAAAAAAACTTCAAATCTCTGAAGAAGGAGATTGAAAATGACATCAGAAGATGAAAATATCTCCCTTGTTTGTGGATCGGGAGAATTAACATAGTAAAAATGGCCATGTTACCAAAAGCAATTTACAGATTCAATGCAATCTCTATCAAAATACTTACACAATTTTTAAAACATTGAAAGATCAATTCTCTAGCTAAGATAAAAAATTCAAGCGACACCACATGCTGGCGAGGATGTGGGGAGAGAGGAACACTCCTTCATTGCTGGTGGGAATGCAAACTAGTACAGCCACTTTGGAAATCTATCTGGTGCTATTTAAGAAAACTGGGAATAGGGCTTTCTCAAGACCCAGCTATTCCACTCCTTGGAATATACCCAGAAGATGATCCAGCACACAACAAGAAAATTTGCTCAACCATGTTCATAGCAGCCTTATTCATAATAGCCAGATTGTGGAAACAGCCTAAGTGTCCCTCAGCAGAAGAATGGATAAAGAAACTGTGGTACATATACACTATGGAATACTACTCAGCTATTAAAAACAAGGAATTCCCGAAATTTGTGGATAAATAGATTGAGCTAGAAATGATCATAATGAGTGAGGTAACCCAGAAGCAGAAAGACTCAAATGGCATATACTCACTTATATCTGCATACTAGCCCAAGGGCCATGTCCTATGAAAGCCTTCCCTTACCAGGAAACTGGGACAAAGGGGAGGACATCCTGTTGGGACTCTAGATGAAAGAAGCATGGGAGAATAACAAAGTAGAAGGATCCAGAGGGTCCTAAAAACCTACAAGTAGAACATTATGATAGGCAGATTTGGGCCTAGGCGTCCCGCTCAAACTAAGGCACCAGCCAAGGACAATACAGACGGTAAACTTCAAACCCCTATTCAGATCTAACCAATGGTCAGAACAGTCTCCACACTTGAGTGGAGAGTGGGATATGGCTTTCTCACATACTCTGGTGCCTCACATTTGACCATGTCCCTTGGAGGGGGAGACCTAGTGGCACTCAGAGGAATGACAGCAGGTCAGAGAGAAGAGATTTGATACCCTATGAGCATATACAGGGGGAGGTAATCCCTCTCAGGAACAGTCATAGGGGAGGGGAATAAGGGGAAAATGGGAGGGAGGGAATAATGGGAGGATACAAGGTATGGGATAACCATTGAGATGTAACAAGAATAAATTAATTAAAAAAACAGAGCGAAAAAAAAGAAAGATCAATTCTCAAGTTCATATGGAGAAAAAAAAAACAGAATAGCTAAAACCGTCCTGTACAATAAAAGATCCTCTGGAGGAATCTCCATTCTTGATCTCAAGCTGTACTACAGAGCAACAGTAATTAAAGCAGCATGGTACTGGCACAGTAATTGGATGGTTGACCAATGGAATCAAATCAAAGATCCAGAAATAAATTGACACACATACTGACACTTGATTTTTGACAAAGAAGCCAAAACTATTCAATGGAAAAAGGACAGCATCTTCAACAAATGGTGCTGGTCTAACTGGATGTCTACATGTAGACAAATGAAAGTAGATCCATATTCATCACCAAGCACAAAACTCAAGTCCAAGTGGATTAAAGATCCCAACATAATACCAGACACACTATGTCTATTAGAAGAAATAGTAGGGAAGAGCCTGGAACTCATTGGCACTGGAGACAACATCCTGAACAGAACTCCAACAGCACAGACTATAAGGTAAACAATTAATAAATGGGACCTCGTGAGGCCGAGAAGCTCCTGTAAGGTAGAAGACACTGTCAACAGAAAAAATCCACAAGATACAGACTGGGAAAAGATCTTTACTAACCTTACATCCAACAGAGGTATAATATCCAAAATATAAAAAAGCTCAAGAATTTAAACATCACCTAACCAAGTAACTCAATTAAGAAATGAGGTTCACAATTAAACAGAGAATTCTCAACAGAGGAATATCAAATGGATGAGAAACACATAAAGAAATGCTCAGCGTCCTTAGTCATCAGAGAAATGCAAATCACAATGACTCTAAGATTCCATCTTAAACCCATCAGAATGGCTAAGATAAAAAATTCAAGTGACACCATATGCTGGCAAGATTGTGGTGAAAGAGGAACATTCCTCCATTGCTGGTGGGAGTACAAGCTTGTACAACTACTTTGGAAATCAATCTGGTGCTTTCTCAGAAAACTGAGAATAGTACTACCTCAAGACCCAGTTATTCCACTCCTTGGAATATACCCAGAAGATTCTCTACCACACAACAAGGACATATGCTCCACCATGTTGATAGCAGCCTTATTCATTGTAGCCAGAACCTGGAAACAACCTAGATGTCCCTCAGTCAAAGAAATGGATATAGAAACTGTGGTATATTTTCACTATGGGATACTACTCAGCTATTAAAAACAAGTACATCATTAAATTTGCAGGCAAATGGAACTAGAAATAATCATCCTGAGTGAGATATCCCAGACCCAGAAAGACACACATGGTATATAATCACTTATAATTGGACACTAGCCCAAATAGAGATGTCCCTTGAAAGTCTTCACTTAGCCGGAGATTGGAGTAGATGCTGGGACTTCCTAATGGGACTACAGGTGAGAGGGGTAAGGGAGAATGTGGAAATAGAAGGATGCAGATGGTCCTAGAAACCTACAAGAAGACCATTAATGCTGGCGGATCTGAACCCAGGAGAATCTGCTCAAACTACTGTACCAACCAAGGTTAATGCATGCAGTAAACATAGAACTCCTATCCAGATCTAGCCAATGAACAGCACCCCCCCACAGTTGTGTGGATAGCAGGGACTGACTCTGACATGAACTCTGGTCTCCCCTATTTGACCACTTCCCCTTGGTGGGGAGACCTAGTGGCACTCAGAAAAAGAGTAACCAGGCTACCAGGATCAGATCTGATAGGCTGTGATCATATGGTGGGGGTAGAGGTCCTCTCTGTCACAAATCTAGGTGAGGGGAAACGGGTGAAAGAGGGAGAGAGGGGGGAACGGGAAGGTACAAGTGAGGGGATAACAATTTAGATGTAATCTGAATACATTATTTAAAGGAAAACTATGATCAGCCTTGGTGGAGGTGGCTCATGTCTTTTATTCCAGCACTCAGGATTCAGAAGCAGGCAGATCTCCATGAGTTTGAAACCAGTATGGTCTACAGAGTGAGTTCCAGGACAGTCAGGGCTTCACGGAGTAATCATGTCTCAGGAAACTAAAAAACCAAATCAAGCCACCATCAATGCTGCAGCAGCTGCCTCTACCACCGCTGTTGTGACCACCACTCCACCACCACACCAGCAACAACTTATGATTTGTTCATCCTAAATAAGGATCCGTCATATACATTTATTTTTAGCTTTAGAATCTACTTACATAAAATATTTGTGAGAATAATTTCATGTGTTCACACATCTCTCTTGCATAGGAACTCAACCACTCAAAAGTCTAGAAGAAGTGGGAGAATAATAAAATTTCAGCAAAAGAGTGGGTTGTTTGAAAGGACATCACAGATTTCTATTAGGCAAATGATTTAATAAATTTTAGTAAATTTTGTGGGGAAAAGAAAGGAAGTACAAAGTATGTTCCAATGATGAGTTAGAGATGTTGGATTTCAATCATTCAATTTGGATTCTTGCTTTATATTATGAATATTATAGAATAGTTGTATCCAGAATGTTTAGGTCTAGAAATGTGCTACAAACAGGAAACACTTGTGCTTATGCTTCTAGAACTAAATCTGAGTGGATGCACATGATTCAATGTAGCAAATGTCTTTTGAGGTATACAATCAGCCAGGAGATTCTGTTGATAGTAGGAAATACTAAAATATATTATTAGATTGCTGGTGTAAAGGAAATGTAAATATGACAGCATTTTTGTAAGATAGGTGAAATGATGATTCATCAGAGGTGTCTAATGAGACAGGTATCTTATCTGTGTTTGGAAAGATAAACAGGAAATTCTAGGTGATAAAAGACAAATAACTCTTACACCAGAAACTAAAAAAAACTAGTTGCTTGTATTAACGATATGTTTTTGTCAGGTATTAACCCTAGTTTTCCATAATATATTCTGACACAGTATTTTCCCTCACTCTCTAGTGTACAGAGGCTTCTGGACAATCTTCATTATATTAGGTGCTGCTTCTGGTCTGTCAGGGGGATTTCTGCTGGTGTATGGGGTGCCCTTCGCCAGTGCTGGATGTTATAAATTAGGAGGTGGCTTCCTGATGATATCAGGTAAGTGGCAACATCACCTTATGAACACAAGCTGTAAACACAAAGTCATGTACGTAAGCGTATTTTTCTACGAAATCTGTACTTGAAGATAAACAGGACTTATAAGAAAGAAGTTGTGAGTAAACTAGTGATGGTAAGTTGAGTATATTCCTTTAATGTAAACTTTTCATAAACATTTGTTTTCTTATTCTGTAAATGGAAAATTTGTTCTTAGTTGTATTATAGAAAGATCATATTCTACAATTTATATGCATTTACATATACTGAATGTTGATTTTTCTCATCTAAATATATTATAGATATGAGAAAATGCAGAGGTTTGAGAAGACCTAAATGTGATAAAGAGCTTATAAACTTAAGGATCCCAAAGACAGTCTGAATGGCAACTTTGTAGGTACATATGGGGAGAATAGCATGACATAAGGTTAATATCTTCAGACAAAGGATGAGAAAATTTGTTTATTTATTGGGTTATGATCAGGAGTTTATATTTTTCTAACTTCACTAAAAATTCATAATGTTTTAATTTGTGATGTCATTATCATGGCCTAGAGGAAATGTCATAGTTCTTTTGCTATATAGAACGTTTACAACATGAGGGCATTTCCATTGCAAAAAACCACAAACAAACAAACAAACCAAAACAACAACAACAACAACAAAAAGCCACAGATAGAATACATAACATTGAATAGTGAAGACAAGTTATAAAAAAAAGCCAAGGCAAGTATCTGGGTATATAATTTATATGTATATATTCATATGCATTTACTTTCATATATTTATTATTGAATACTTAAGTCTAGCCAAGTAACATATTGATTACTTTTACACATCGCTATCATTTTTCTTTGAGCCACTTAATATATATGTTCTCATCATTTTCAAGAATCTAATACAACAATTTTACATATTATACATACATGTAATTTCACATGTTACCTTACAAAAGCAGAGGAAATCTTGGAAGATTCCTTGGAAACAGTTTCTTAAGTCTTCAAAGCCATAAAATAACAAAGGAACAAGTCAGTTTAATTGAAGATCCTTTCTGGGAACTTCTTTATAATAGCTTTTCCATGAACACAGGAAGGGGGGCAAAGAGCAGATTTTGAAGCTGTAAAGATACGTAAAGATACCTTTACTAACTCAAGCCAGTAAAAATTCCAGCACAGAGAAGCTGGGTGTAGTGGTACAACACCTTTAATTCCAAACACTTGGAAGGTTGAGGCAGGTGGATCTCTGTGAACTCCAGTCCAGCTTGGTGTATCTGTTATGTGAGTTCCAGGACAACCAGAGTTAACACAGTGAGATCTTGTCTTGAAACAAACAAACCAACAATCAATCAAACAAGCATTCTAGCATAGAGTGGGGAGGGCCTCCTGAAACCTCACCATGCCTAGCTAAGAAATGATTGGCCGCTGATGCTGGTAGGATAGGAAACATAGTGCCCCCCCTCAAACAAAACATGGGTATACATATATGAGCAGCACTGATTGGGCTCAGTGGGTTGCACAACAGAACAACAATGCAAAAGAAGGAGTTGAAGCTGGAAGGGTAATATATTAGGGAGGGGAGCCATGGTGAGTTGGATGGAAGAAGGAGGAATATAGTTAAGAAGCATTACAAAAATCTATGAAACTTTAAAGGAATACATTTTTATAAAGGAAATTCAAAATAGAAAGAAGTAGGAGGGATATGAAAATAAGAATGTATTTACCACAGTCTAGTTTGTAGTATAGTTATATGTTTGTATTAAATATGGAGTGAATTATGGTCACTTTGAAAATAATAAATGAAATTTTATTATGTTAAATATTTTAAGAGTTTAATAAGCATATGTAAGTACTCAATACATACCCAATTGAATGAATTTGAGAGAGAAACTTAACAGTTTAAAATCTTGAATATAGACAGATAGCTGTGGTACCCAGAGTTCAACTTGGCTCAACCAAGATTTTCTGAGAATCTGCTTTTAATTTCTGTTGTCAAGCTCAGAGACAGCCTCCATAAATCAACTACTTACATGTTATTTTCTTTTATGGAGATCTAAGGCAAGGTTTTGTATATGCCAGGCGAGTGCTTTGCAATGTGCTACATCTTAGCCCATTGTTTGTGGTACTTTGATGTATGGATTTCATCATAAATTAATGAGGTGTAGATAAATATTTTACTCTACTTTCAAATAATGTACTATCATTGAGACTGAGGTCTATAAATACATGGGCATCATTAACAATTTAAAGAGGCTTCATGCATTGATTGCTGCCTTAAGGGATTTGATTTCTTTAGCTGTTGCATGTTATATTCCACTAAAAATAACTTCCCAATAGGGAAGTCACATTTTAAATAAAAGATAAACTAGAAAGTAAAACTTGATAAGGCTTGGGGAATATGACACAACCAGTATCACAAATTACATATAGGTAATAATTTTACTAGTTGATGTAACTGAATAAGCATGTGGTTTTTTTCATCTGAGTTTCCTGTATGTTTATTCTCAAGATATTACAGAGAAAATATACAGAATTCTTTTTTATTTAATAGTTTCTCTTTTTTATTTAATAGTTTCTCTTTGACACCTCAACTTTCTCTATTGGCACTCTTCACCAGCCATTCTTCGATCTGTTCTCAAGTTTTACTTCCCTCCATAATACTATCCTTTGTATATATTCATAAGTAATTCATATACTAAAGATTCTCAGCATTATATAGCTAGGTCAGGTCATACCACAAAATCTTAGATATTCAACTATCAACATGGAACTTTACACAGTCATAAATTGAAGAGTATTCAGACCCCATCATGTTTTCCAAGTTTACAAAGAAGAAATTCTAATGTCCTTACCATAAGCTACAGTGCCTTGTATGATTTGTACTATTATTGTTCCATTTTTACAATGTTAACCTTGTTTCCTACAAGGATTCATTGTTTAAATTCATCTATAGTGATGCATTGGCTGTTTATTGGATACAAGATGCTTTGCATTGGTTATAGTCTCTACATGAATATTTATCTCCTTAGATTGTGTCACTAATTATTTCATGTTATTTTTGTTTTTAAGATATTTTCTATCATGTCAAACTTACTCAAAATCTTTGTGTCCTATCACTAACCAGTGTTCATAATACTTTGTCATTTTTCTTTTACAGTTTACATAGACATTTTAAAATTCTAAAATACTCCTTTAATGACGGTTATTATTTATCATTTGTTTCCTGTTGCTGGAATGCAGGGCCCAGTAAGGCAACTGATATTATGTTCACTGATATAATCTAGTGATGCAGCAAGTATGTGGCATATGGTAAATGTTCAGTAAATATTTTCTGAATGAATAAATATATTGTCCAAGATATCAAATCTATAGAACTTTAAAAACACAAATTTCTCCATCATCATACCTGTGAATGAAAGTGAATGAAAGAAAATAATCTCATGATCCCCCCCCAAAATTTAATTATAATAAGATACACAAAAGTAATTTTGAATCTTCTTTTAAAATGAAGGTAAATAATCTATTGCCTAGGTAATAGAATTGTATATGTATATATATATACAAATATATATATATAATATTGGTAAATCCTTATAAAAACATAGCTCTAAAGATTCAAAGCTAAGATCCATATGTAACAGAGAACAGGTTATGTTTGTCTTTCTGGGTCCTGGCTAATTACTGAGAATAATTTGTTTCCAGTTATATTTATTTACCAGATAATTTCATTTTTCTTTAAAGCTGAACAAAATTCCATGTACCACATATTTATCATTTATCCATACATTGATAGCTATCTACACTGATTGCTTTAGCATCTATTGTAAACAGAGCACCCATTTACATAGATGAGCAAGTATTCTGTTGTAGGATATAGAGTCCTTTGGATATATGCCCAGGAGTGACATAGATATTCATATGATAGTTCTATTTCTAGCCTTTTGAGGTAAATATAACACTGATTCCCATGCTGGCTGTACCAGTTCATTCTCATCAACTATGAACAAAGCTTTCTCATTCCTTATGTCTGTATGAACATTTGTTTATATTTTGAGGTTCTTTTTTGTTTGTTTTGTTTTTTTATGATAGTCATTCTGACTGGGGCAAGAATCAATCTCAGTGTAGCTTTAATCTGCATTTCTTTTATGGATAAGTGATGTCAAACATATTTAAAATATTTCTTAGACTTGTGTTTCTTTATTTCAAATCTTTCACACTAAATTTTATCCCATAATATTGGGTGCTTATTTATTCGATTGACCATTTCCATTGCTGTTTAAAAGGTTATATATGCTTTGTGTTTTAGTTTCTTCAGCTTCATTTGTCCCTTGTTGGCCTTTATTTGTTTCTAGAGTGAAGGAAGTTCTACTTAGACAGTCCTTACCTATTGTGTTGTAAATGCTTTTTTAAAAAAATAATGTTTCAGGGATTTTTAGTGAATAGTTTTAATATGTATTTTAATGTTTCATATGTTTATACACTGTATTTCGATTAGAGTTTTAAGTTTTATGTTGTGATCTTTGATCCACTTGGAGCTGACTTTGTTCATGGTAAGAGATAAGACTTTATATTCACTCTTATCACTAAATACACACACACATACACACAGGCACACACCACACACACACATACACACATATATATTTTATATATAAAATTCTAAAGACCCTACCAGAAAACTGTTGGAATAGATAAACACTGTCACCACCATTGCAGGATACGAAATTAATATACAAAAGTCAGAAACTATTCTTTATATTAATGATTAATGTAGTAAGGGAGAAATTAGAAAAACGAACCCTCTCATAAGAGGCTTAAAAATACCCCAGAATATCAAGGCAATGGTAAACACTTTTAATCCCAACACTCAGGAAGGCTGAAGCCTGGTCTATAAGAGGGAGTTACAGAACTACACAGAGAAACAATGTCTCGAATCCCACTCCTCCAACACACCACAAAAGTTACCTTGGAATAGCCTAATTAAAGAGGTAAGACACCATTACCATGAATACTTTAAAATGTCAAAGGGGGAAATTGAGGAAGAAACTAGAAGGAAAGACATCACATTCATATATATATATACATATACATATACATATACATATACATACACATATACATATATGTATGTGTATGTATATACATAATTTATTCACACATTACATCCCAATTGTTATCACCTCACCCTTATCTTCCCGATCCCACCCTCCTTCCTTCTTCTTCCCGATTCCCCTCCCCTAGGCCTCTGATGGCAGAGGAGTACACTTATATGACTGACTGGCAACAGCCTATCAGGTTTCATCAGGGTAACCTCCATCCCCTTCCTCTGTGTGCCCACAAGGGCTTCCCGCAAAGGGGTAGTGATCAAATTGTGGACACAAGAGTGCATGTCAGAAGTTCAGTGGCAGTCTTCCCTCCCTCCCCAACTTGGAAAATCAGCTATCCATCAGTTATATCTGCCTAGGGTGTCTAGGTTCTCTGCATGCATTGTCCTTGGTTAGTGTATCAGTTTGTGAAGGACCCCCTCTGTTCATATCAACCAACCTTGATGGTCTCCCTGTGGAGCCCCTGACCCCTCTTGGTCCTTCCTTCCCCCTACTCTTGCCTACAACTCTCATTGTTCTGCCCAGAGTTTGGCTTCAAGTCCTAGTATCTGTCCAGATTCTCTGCTGGGTGGAATATCTCAGAGGACATCTATGTTGGGGTAACATACACTTATAAGTGAGTATATGTCATATGTGTCTCTCTGGGTCTCAGTTACCTCACTCAGGATGAATATTTCTATTCATAATTTCTATCCATTTGCCCCTAAATATCAGGATTTTCTTGTTTTTAATAGCTGAATAGTATTGTGTAAATGTACCACAGTTTCTTTATCCATTCTTGGGTTGAGGGACATCTAGGTTATTTCCAGATTATGGCTCTTATGAATATAGCTTCTATGAACATATTTGATCAAATGTCCTTGTTGTATGGTATAGCATCTTTTGGATATATATGCCCAGAAGTGGTATAGCTGGTTTGTATAGCTGGGTGATAGTACTATTTCCAGTTATTTGAGAAAGCACAAGATAGATTTCAAAAGTGATTGTATATGTATGCACTCCCACCAGCAATAGAGGAGTGTCCCCTTTCTCCACATTCACACCAGCATGTGCTGTCACTTGAGTCTTTGATCTTAGCCATTCTGATGGGTGTAAGATGGAATCTCAGAGATGTTTTGATTTGCATTCCCTGCAGACTAAGGACTTGAACATTTCTTTAAGTGTTTCTCAGCCATTAGATATTCCTCTGTTGAGAATTCTCTATTTATCTCTGTACCCAAGTTTAAAATTGGTTTAATTGGTTTTGTGACATTTAATTTCCTCAGTTCTTTATGTATTTTGGATATTAGCCCTTTGTTGAATGTAGGGTTGGTGAAGATCTTTTCCCAGTCTCTAGGCTGTGATTTTGTTCTGTTGACAGTGTCTACTGCCTTACAGAAGCTTTTCAATTTCATGAGATCCCATTTATTAATTGTTTATCTTAGAGCCTGAGCTGTTGGTGTTCTGTTCAGGAAGTTGTCTCCTGTTCCAATGAGTTCAAGGCTCTTCCCAAGTTTTTCTTCTAACAGATTTAGTGTTTCTGGTTTTATGCTGAGGTCTTTAATCCACTTGGACATGAGTTTTGTGCAGGGTGATATAGATGGATATATTTTCATATTCCCAAATGTAGACATCCAGTTAGATTAACACTATTTGTTGAGGATATCTTTTTTTTCACTGTATGGTCTTGGTTCCTTTGTCAATACTCAAGTGTACATAGGTATGTGGGTTTATATCTAGGTCTTTGATTCAATTCCATTGATCAACAAGCCTGTTTCCATGTCAGTATCATGCCATTGTTATTACTGTTGCTCTATAGTGCATCTTGAGATCATGGATGTAGATTCCACTGGAAGATTGTATGGGATTCTTTTAGGTATTTTTGGTTTCTTCTTTTTACATATGAACTTGAGAGTTGATCTTTCAATGTGTTTACAAAATTAAGTAGGTATTTTGATGGGGATTGCACTTAATCTGTAGATTGCTTTTGGTAAAATGACCATTTTCACTCTGTTGATTTTTCCTCATCCATGAGCATGGGAGATCTCTCCATTTTCAGATATTTTCAATTGCCTTCTTCAGAGACTTGAAGTTTTTTTTTGTATGCTATTTTATTCTTTTAAAATTTTTATTAATTTATTCTTGTTACATCTCAATGGTTATCCCATACCTTGTATCCTCCCATTATTCCCTCCCTCCCATTTTCCCCTTATTCCCCTCCCGTATTACTGTTCCTGAGGGGGATTTCCTCCCCCTGTATATGCTCATAGGGTATCAAGTCTCTTCTTGGTAACCTGCTATCTTTCCTCTGAGTGCCAACAGGTCTCCCCCTCCAGGGGAGCAGGGGACATGGTCAAATATAAGGCACCAGAGTATGTGTGAAAGTCATACCCCACTCTCCACTCAACTGTGGAGACTGTCCTGTCCATTGGCTAGTTCTGGGTAGGGGTTTAAAGTTTACCGCCTGTATTGTCCTTGGCTAGTGCCTTAGTTTGAGCGGGACCCCTGGGCCCAAATCTGCCTATCATAATGTTCTTCTTGTAGGTTTCTAGGACCCTCTGGATCCTTCTACTTTGCTATTCTCCCATGCTTCTCTCATCTAGAGTCCCAATAGGATGTCCTCCCCTCTGTCCCAGTTTCCTGGTAAGGGAAGGCTTTCATGGGACATGCCCCTTGGGCTAGTATGTAGATATAGTGAATATATACCGTTTGAGTCTTTCTGCTTCAGGGTTAACTCATTCATTATGATCATTTCTAGCTCAATCCATTTGTCCACAAATTTCAGGAGTTGCTTGTTTTTAATAGCTGATTAGTATTCCATAGTGTATCTGTACCACAGTTTCTTTATCCATTCTTCTACTGAGGGACATTTAGGCTGTTTCCACATTCTGGCTATTATGAATAAGGCTGCTAGGAACATGGTTGAGCAAATTTTCTTGTTGTGTGCTGGAGCATCTTTTGGGTATATTCCAAGGAGTGGAATAGCTGGGTCTTGAGGAAGCCCTGTTCTCAATTTTCTGAGATAGCACCAGATAGATTTCCGAAGAAGCTGTACTAGTTTGCATTCCCACTGGCAATGAAGGAGTGTTCCTCTCTCCCCACATCCTTGCCAGCATGTGCTGTTGCTTGAATTTTTGATCTTAGGCATTCTGATGAGTGTAAGATGGAATCTCAGAGTTGTTTTGATTTGCATTTCCCTGATGACTAAGGAGGTTGAGCATTTCTTTAAGTGTTTCCAGCCATTTGATATTCCTCTGTTGAGAATTCTCTGTTTAGCTCCAAGTCCCATTTCTCAATTGGGTTATTTGATTTGGTGGTGTTTAATTTCTTGAGTTCTTTATATATTTTGGATATTAGACCTTTGTCAGATGTAGGGTTGGTGAAGATCTTTTCCCAGTCTGTAGGCTGTTGCTTTGTTCTCTTGACAGTGTCTCCTGCCTTACAGAAGCTTCTCAGCCTCATGAGGTCCCATTTATTAATTGTTGACCTTAAGGCCTGGGCTATTGGTGTTCTGTTCAGGAAGTTGTCTCCTGTGCCAATATGTTCCAGGCTCTTCCCCACTTTTTCTTCTAAGTGACTTAGTGTCTCTGGTTTTATGTTGAGGTCTTTAATCCACTTGGATTTGAGTTTTGTGCAAGATGATAAATATGGGTCCAGGTGCATTTTTTTTTACACCTAGACTTCCAGTTAGACCAGCACCATTTTTTGAAGATGCTATCCTTTTTCCATTGAATAGATTTGGCTTCTTTGTCAAAAATCAAGTGACCAAATGTGTGTGGATTCACATCTGGGTCTTCGATTCGATTCCACTGACCAACCAACCTGTTGCTGTGCCAGTACCATGCCATTTTAATTACTGTTGCTTATAGTACAGTTTGAGATCAGGTATGGAGATTCCTCTGAAGGATCTTTTATTGTACAAGATTGTTTTAGCTATTCTGGGTTTTTTGTTTTTCCATATGAAGTTCAGAATTGAACTTTCAATGTCTTTAAAAAATTGTGTAGGTATTTTGATAGGGATTACATTGAATCTGGAGATTGCTCTTGGTAGGATGGCTATTTTTACTGGGTTAGTTCACCTGATCCACGAGCAAGGAAGATCATTCCATCTTCCATGTCGTCTTCAATCTCTTTCTTCAGAGTTTTGAATTTTATTTCAACAAGTCATTCACTTGCTTGGTTAGAGTAACTCCTAAATATTTTATATTGCTTGTGGCTAATGTGAAGAGTGTGTTTTTCCTAATTTCTTCCTCTGCAAGCTTGTCATTTGTGTATAGGAAGGCTACAGACGTTTTTGCGTTAATTTTGTATCCAGCCAATTTGCTGAAGGTGATTATCAGCTGTAGGAGTTCTCTGGTGGAATTTTGAGGGTCACTTATGTACACTATCATGTCATCTGCAAATAGGGATAATTTGACTTCCTCCTTTTCCATTTGGATACCCTTGATCTCCTTTTGTTGTCTTATTGCTCTGACTAGAACTTCGAGTACTATATTGAAGAGATATGGAGAGAGTGGGCAGCCTTGCCTTGTTCCCGATTTTAGAGGAATTTCCTTGAGTATCTCACAATTTACTTTGATTTTGGCTATTCACTTGCAGTATATAGCCTTTATTATGTTGAGGAAAGTGCTCCTTATCTCTGATCTCTCTAAAACTTTAAACATGAATGGGTGTTGGATTTTATCAAATACTTTCTCTGCATCTATTTTTTTAATTAATTTATTCTTGTTACATCTCTATGGTTATCCCATCCCTTGTATCCTCCCATTCTTCCCTCCCTCCCAGTTTCCCCTTATTCCCCTCCCGTATGACTGTTCCTCAGAGGGATTACCTCCCTCTGTATATGCTCATAGGGTATCAAGTCTCTTCTCAGTGACCTGTTATCCTTCCTCTGAGTGACACTAGGTCTCCACCGCCAGGGGACATAGTCAAATGTGAGGCACCAGAGTACTTGAGAAAGTCAAAACCCTCTCTCCACTCAAGTGTGGAGACTGTCCTGTCCATGGGCTAGATCAGGGTAGGGGTTTAAATTTTACCGCCTGTATTGTCCTTGGCTAGGGCCTTAGTTTGGGCGGGACCCCTTGTCCCAAATCGGCCTATCATAATGTTCTACTTGTAGGTTTCTAGGACCCACTGGATCCTTCTACATTGCTATTGTCCCATTGTTCTCTCATCTAGAGTCCCAATAGGATGTCCTCCCCTCTGTCCCAGTTTCCTGGTAAGGGAAGGCTTTCATGGGACATGCCCATTGGGCTAGTATGCAGATATAAGTGAGTATATACCATTTGAGTCTTTCTGCTTCTGGGTTAAGTCATTATGATCATATCTAGCTCAATCCATTTGTCCACAAATTTCGGGAATTCCTTGTTTTTAATAGCTGAGTAATATTCCATAGTGTATATGTACCACAGTTTCTTTATCCATTCTTCTACTGAGGGATATTTAGGCTGTTCCATGATCTGGTTATTATGAATAAGGCTGCTATGAACATGGTTGAGCTAATTTTCTTGCTGTGTGCTGGTGCATCTTCTGGGTATATTCCATGGAGTGGAATAGCTGGGTCTTGAGGAATCCCTATTCCCAGTTTTCTGAGATAGCACCAGATAGATTTCCAAAGTGGTTGTACTAGTTTGCATTCCCACCAGCAATGAAGGAGTGTTCCTCTCTCTCCACATCCTCTCCAGCATGTGGTGTCGCTTGAGTTTTTTTCTTAGCCATTCTGATGGGTGTAAGATGCAAACTCAGAGTTGTTTTGATTTGCATTTCCCTGATGACTAAGGAGGTTGAGCA
>CAJRSG010021380.1:0-22272 GCA_907169655.1 Acomys percivali | reverse complement strand
ACACACACACACACACACACACACACACACACACACACACACTATCAGCACAGCCTATGGAGGAAGCACAGAACTAGGTCATCAACATGGCCTCTGGTGGCACTCGGGTGACAAGACAGCACTGACCATGGACACCAGGAACCATGGTCACCTGACCATGGACACATAGCAGTCGGCAATGGGGCAAGGTGGGCTGGTAGTGGCCTGAGCCTCCTGGCAGCCTGAGGAATGGCTCTACTCATCAACGACAAGTTCTTTTGTCCACTGCAGCTGTGCTCCCATAACTGTTGGGCCATTATGTCTCTAGTTCTGTTGCTATATAGTGTGTGCTCCTCTGTTTGGCCAATTCACCCCCCGCCCCCCAAATTCCATAAAATCAAATTCACCCTCATTTGTTGTACTTTGAACATATTTTCTTTTTAAAATTTATTTATTTATTTATTCACTTTACATCCTGATCATAGTCCCCCTCCTTCTTCTCCTCCAGGTCACACCTCCCTCTGTCTTCTTCCATCCCCCTCCTTCTCCTCAGAAAAAGAGAGCCTCTGCTACCAACCCACCCAAGGCCATCAAGGAGGATCAGGATTGAGCATGTTCCTTTCCCCTGTGGCCTAGTAAGGCAACCCCACTAGGGGGGAGTGATCAAAATGCAGGCAACCAAGTCCATGTCAGAGACAGGCCCCCGCTCCCGTTACTAAGGGACCCACATGAAGCCTGAGATGCCCATCTGCTCTATCTGTGTAGGGGGCCTAGGTCCAGTCCATGCATGATCCTTGGTAGGGGCTTTGGTCTTTGAAATCCCCTCTGGGCCCTGATTAGTTGGCTCTGGTGGTTTTTGTGTGGAGTTCCTGTCATCACCAGGTCCTTCTGTCCTTCCCTCACTTTTTAAAAAGCATCTTCCCCATAAGACCTGTCTTTTTTCACTTGTTATGGAGATATGTGCACTCTGCAGGCTCATTCTTCACCACTTGATCTCTCTTTGAAGCTCCTCAGAGAGGCCGTGTGGCTTGGTGGGTGCTGATGGCTGCTACCATTTGAGTCTCTAAAATCCCTAAGACACTTTTGAGATACAACTTGAAAGTCAACAAAATGGTGTGCATGGTTAGTGCTAAGACAATGAATTTTTTTTATTATCCCTCGAGGAGCCCATACCACCCTTGGGTACATCGTACTTTCTCCTATTCTCCATAGGAAGAGTGTAACCCTACTTAGACCTCTTTGAACACATCTCATTCTCTTAATTCTTGAGCTGAGCTGACATTAAAATATTTTTTATTATTTAATTTTTATATATTTAACCTTTATTATAAAACTGTACAAATAAAAACCATCACATGTCGTGTCCCACTCGACCAGCAAGGAAGACGCGTCACCCGGTTCTTCTCTCAAGCAGTTTATTCAGGCTCTTCTTGCGGCCTTCTCCCCCAACCACTCCCCTCATACCCTTTTATAGACATCCAAGCATCCAATCAAGCAACGCCACGTTTCCGTACTCTATTGGCTCTTGAAAGCGGAACTATTGCAGGCAGCGGGCCATGCCCTAATAAGGACTTGTTTACTACTTTTGAGGCAAAGCTGGCTACATGCCAGGTGCCATCTTGGGGCGAGGCACACAGTAGAATACTGTGGCTTCCCACAATCACACACTGAAATGAGCAAGACCCTAAGCCTATACATCTTGGTGAACTAAACTTTTTACAGTTAGAATAGTCATTCTGAACTGACGGGCCTTACATTGGATTGTACACTTTCACCATGGAACATATTTGTGTGGAGTTATCCACCACCAAACCAAACCAAACCAAGCCAAAACAAGTCTACGACCGAGTTACAACTAATAAAACGCTAGGCTTTGGTTATAACTCTCTTTCTCCTAACTCTTGTGCTAGGCCTACATGAAAATACATTTTATAAAATTACCAACTGTTTCATTATATTGGATAGTCTTAAAATTCCTTTCATTGCCAAAACTACAAATATCACTGTGTCCTGTATTGAGGTCACCTAAAAGTCTAGGGAACTCAGACTGCTGAAGGCAATAGTGAAATTGTTTCTCTGTCTCCTCATAACTGCCAGTTTTAGGAAGTCTAAAATGCTGTAGCATAGCATATAAAGCCATACCTAAGTATATGAACTTTAATTCTAACCCTGTTGGCAGTCCCTCAAGGAATTATGTATGTGGATAACTGGGCTTTTGTAGGAATAAAGGGGACTGTTCCCACCATGGACACACTCTCTCAGTTGGCATAAATCAAAATGTCTTAGATCCAATTTGCACTCCAATGGCACAGTGCGAATGACAGACAGGAGGGAGAGCATTTTGTCATTTTCTTTTCAAATATCAAATTGTATTAAGGAAAATATTCTTCTCAGTCACAGGTGCAGATGGGAGGGATGAGTGACACCCCAATGTCCGTTCTTTGATAACTCTTCTCCCTTGGCAGCTTCCAGTGTACCTTTAGGAAGAAACTTCAATTTATCTTTTACAGAGTGGATCTATGTCTCAGAGGCAGCAGAGATACATTTAAAAGTGCGTGTCTAGCTTGAGATTCTCAGAGGAGAGGAAAAGCAAAGGGTGGAACAAGAATGCTTTGAGAACTCAGACGGGGGCAGAGCCATGGAACTCAACTGTCATCATGATCCTTTGCATTTAAGTTTCCAGAATATGTTTTACATCTGTGTATTTGTGTTTGCACTAGTCACGATGATAAATAGAGGATTAAAGAAGTGACATAAAATTATATATATGTGTACACACACACACACACACACACACACACACACACACCCCTTAGATGACTTAAAACTGCAAATGTGAAGTCCTTAAGGAGTGGCTCATCATAGGCTCTCAATTTTCATTCATTCCCCTGTTGGCTATTGTATGTATTTTATGTAGATTGTTGAGCTACTACTAACCTATATTTTGAGGTCTTATTTTCTCATTGGTTTCTGTGATAATTTAAGCATCCTCCTGACAAAGAATTTATGTTAGGGACATTTGAGAGGAACTACCTTCTTTTCTTTCTTTTAATTATTTAAAACATTTAAAAAATTTAAATATATTTTGGTCATATTCTTCCCCACATCCAACTTTAAGTTCTTTCTCAAACAAACAAACAAACAAACAACAGCAACAACAAACCAAACCAAACCAAACCAAACAAAACAAAACCCCAACACAGCATACCCCTCCCAAACCAAGAAAACAAAATAAAATCACACCCCAAACAGAAATAAATAAATAAATAAATGAATAAAAACACACGGAAGAGTAACAGAACAAAAGTACGCATAAAAAACTGTGGAGTCAACTACTGCTGAACTTGAGGCCTGTCCTGGAGTGGTTGATAGAGCCAGTATCGCTCCATTGGAGACAACTGATTTTTCCTCTCCCAGCAGACATGACAGTTCAGTTGTTAGCCTTTAACCTAATGGGTACGTTTTCATTCATTCATTCATTGATTCATTCATTTAAAATATAACAAAATAAAATAAAATGAGATAAAACAAAAGTATCACATCGAAGTTGTTCACGACACACCAAAAGAAAGAAAAGAGCCCAAGAGAAGGCACAAAAATCAGAGAACCACTCTTTAGCCCACTCAGGAATCCCATAAAAACACTAAACTGGAAGTCATAATATACACGCAAGGGGACCCGGTTAAGACCTGTGCGTGATGCTTCAGTCTCTGTGAGTTCATATGAGTTTTGCTCATGTTGGTTTAAGGGCCTTTTTCTTTTGATGTCCTCCATCCCCCGTGGCTCTTACAATCTTTCCATCTTCTCTTCCATGGGGTTCCCTGAGCTCTGCGAAGAGGGGTTTGATGGAGACATCCTATTTAGGGCGGAGTGTTCCAAAGTCTCTCCCTCTCTGTGCAATGTCTGTCTGTGGTTTTCTATGTTTGTTTTCATCTGCTGTGGGAGGAAGCTTCTCTGGTGATAGATTAACAAGACACTGATCTATGACGGTAGCAGAATATCATGAGGAGTCATTACTGTTTTTATTTTCTTTCTATAGACAAGTATTATTTGGTTTCACCTTAGGTCCCTGGGCTATCTAGCCTCAGGTTCTTGGAAACGTGGAGAATGTTGGATATAGATTAAATCTCTTGGAGTGGGCCTTAAATCAAATAAATTGTTGGCTGGTTACTCCCATGAGCGTCATGCCACCGTTGCTCTAGCATATCTTTCAGATAGTACAATATTGTAGATAAGGGGTTTATGGCTGGCTTGGTGTTTATGTTTCTCTTTTTTCCCCATTAATTTATTTATTCATGTTACCCCCTGATTGCAGCTTCCCTCCAGTCTCCCCTCCCACATCCCCTCCCTCATTCTCCCTTCTCCTTTGCCTCAGAGAAGGGGGGAGGTCCCCCATGGGTACCAACTTGTCCTGGCACATTAAGTCATTGCCGGACTAGGCCCATCCTCTCTCTCCCACTGAGGCCAGACATGACAGCCCAGTTAGAGGAATGGGATCCAAAGGCAGGCAACAGAGTCAGAGAAGGCGACCCGCCCCCCGACTCCAGTTGTTGGTGGACCCACACGAAGACCAAGCTGCACATTTGTTACATAGATACAGGGGGCCTAGTACCAGTCTTCTGTTGGCGCCTCAGTCTCTGTGAGCCCCCATGGGTCCAAGTTAGTTGACTCTGTAAGTCTTTTTGTGGAGTCTTTGACTCCCTACGGCTCCCTCAATTCTTCCTCCAACTTTTCTATAGGACTCCTTGAGCTCTGTCTAATGTTTGCCTGTGGGTCCCTGCATATGTTTCTCTTTTGATAGTGTGCAGAGTACTTTCCTGTACCAAAGATGCTGGAACATAGGAGTGAATGTTCCGTGTAGTAATGGAAATCCTTGATATTGTATTGTAGTCACTGTCCCACTTCTCCTTTTTTCTTACTTTCCTCTTCCTCCTCCTTCCCCTTTTCTTTGTTTTTTATTTTTTTCCTGTTTATATGTTTTTTTTTTAAATTGACAAAATGTCACATCTTTTAGTCATTCTTCCTGGTCATCTGAAACTTTATTTTCTTTGACTGTATATCCTCAGTATACCTACTTTCTTCCCCAAAACCACTTTATTCTCTACTTCTGTGAGTTCAAGTTGTTAGGCTTCTATATACACTTAAGTAAGATCAGGTGAAATTTATCTTTCTACGCTTGGCTTATTTCACTTAATGTAGTGTTGCTCGGATTCATCCATATTGAAATGACAGGATTTTCCTTTTGTAGAAATGTTTCAGTGATATCCCATCATATGCATATACCACATATTCTTTATCCGTTGGTTGATGCCCTGTCTTTCTATTGTGAATATGAATAATGCTGTAAAAAACTGGAAAGTGAAGCCTGGTCTTGGCTTCTGTTCATTTCATAGGCATATATTGAGCACATGTTTAGCAGTGGGAGTGCTAGAACATAAACACAATTGCAAGAAGCCTTGGCACTGTCTTCTTTAATTTCTATCAGTGGCAGGCGGACATTCTTTCTCTGCATGCTCCCCAGCACTCATTATCTTCTGTCTTTTTGATAATAGCCTCTCTTAATGGCCTGAGGCAATACATCCTAGCCATTTTGATTTTCATTTCTTTAATGATTAGTGATTTTGAACATTTCTACCTGAACTTATTGGCTATCTGTGTATCTTCTTCATATTTGTCATTTAGAAAGTCAGATGTTTTCTTGCTATTGTGTTGTTTGAGTTTTTTAAAAAAATGTATTTTGTATATTAAGCTTTTATTTGACATGACTGTTCTGTAGGTTGTCTCTTGTTTGATCTTTTCTTTGGATATGTAGAAGGTTTTTAATTTGATATAATCTCATACGTCTCTTTTTGTTTTTTGTTGCGTATGCCCATGGGTACATATCCAAAAACCATCTCCCTGCCCCCAAACAAAACTATTGCACAGATTAAAGTCAGTGAGCGCCTTTCTGTTTGTTTTACCACAGGAGTTTTGCATTTTCAGGTCTTACATCTAAAATTTTAATCTATTTGAGCTAGTTGTGGTCAATCTTGAAAACAATGGTCTAGTTTCCTTTTTCTGCATGGAAAACCGGTCGTCCTGCATTTTGTATGGATACTGAGGGAGCTTTTCTAATAGTGGTGAATAGTGTAGCGGCTCATTGTGAGTAGTGGTCCATCGAGTCACCTGTAGTGGCATCAGCTGCCTGGTGACTGTTCTGATTACAGGTCAGTGGTGGAGATTTTACTAGGTAATATTTATCAGATGCCCTTGTAGATGGTTTTAAGTCACCATGTGATTGTTGGGAATCCAACTCAGGACACCTAGAAGATAAGAGCAGCCAATGGTGTAAATCCCCTCTTCAACCCCAGAGCCATCTCTCTAGCCCCAGGTCATCTTTGTCAGATGACTTTGGCTGTATCTTACTGATGATGGGGCTTCTGTTAGATCCTGTGCATTTTCTCTGCTTTGTTCTTCCTGTTGGTTCTGTGAGGTGTAATCTATCCTCCCAAGAAGTTCTTCTGAAAGTGTAATTTAGAATTGATTCCTGCTGCATGCAATCAAGAGAGCTGACTGGACTGAAGAACAGCAGGTTCTGTATGTTACCATCTGCCTATCCTTATTTGACCTACACTAAAAGGACTAACCTCCATTGCAGCTCTTGAATGGGACCCTCCCAGGCTAACTCATTTCTGCAATGGTTTTGTGCTCTCTGAGTGTGTCTGGCACCACATTTTGTCATGTGATAACTGACAACTAAAAAAAAACCAAACAAACAGAATTAAGTTAATCTACTTCAAATTCCTAATTTTATCAAAAGTTTCTCAAGGGTAGGCTCACTCTCTATCCTTTTTCCTTTTCCTCTCTCTGGTACAACTTTGCATTAGACTGAGTTCAGCAAAACCTTGGTGTCCCCCCTGGCCTGTGAATGTATAGCTTAGTTATTTCAAAATGTCTATTGTGTTGTATTTGCCTTTTTGTTTACACTTTAACCAGTATTACCTTGATTGCTATAGGTCTGACTGTCCAGTTGGGCATGTCTTCAAGCTCTGTTGGGTCCCAAATACCCAACATCTTCTAATAAACTCATCTTGTGGCCATACTTACTGTACAGATCCGGTCTGCTTGCTACTGAGAACCTTGGCATAGGAACTAGGCGCTCTTTAAACCAAGCCTATCCTTAGTCAAGACCTCAAATTCATCTGTTTATTCAAAATGATCATTAGAATCAGATGAGTAAATCTAAAAGGATCTAATGAAAGAGGTGATGTTTTCTAGGAAGGCTTGTGGGCTATCACTGGTGGGTAAACAAGGTTGTGTGTGTGTGTGTGTGTGTGTGCGCGCGCGCGCGCGCGCACATGTGCACATGCTTTCAAATCCGTTTTAGTCAACTGTTGAGACTTAGAGAAGTTATTGAGCATGATAGCGAGTTCACATGAATTATTAACATAACTCTCATCTTAATGATGAAGGGCTGTTTATTTAAAATGTTCTCATGCATTAGGTGTTTGAAACGAACAATTACTGTTTCTTTACTGCATCCACCCCTATAACCGTATGCATCTGATGTAACACCACACCGAAAAGTCAGTTGAACCAGGAAGTCAAGGGCGAGGGCAAAACAAACCAATAGTTTTAGTTGGTGGAAATCTTTTCAGCCAATCGGAATTGGTCACTCATTTGCAGACTCTGGTTAGGACTTAGAAGAAAAGTCAAACCTGTCACGCACATTGGGGAAAGAGTGAAAGCTCTCTTTACAAGTATGACCAAGATAGTTATTTTCAAAAGATTCTAGAGAGTGCTAACATTCTTTGGCAAGCAGCAGGGACTGCCACAGTGAGAAGGCCATGCTGTGGACAGTGCCACTGACTCTTATTCCACATGAACTCGTCAACTCAAGTTGCAGCTTGAACCACGTCATTTAAAACACAAGGTAAGACTGTCACCAGTGGACGCATTCGTCAAAGTCAATTCTTTTTTTTTTTTTTTTTAAACTCATTTGTGAAAATTAGGGTTTCTGTTCTCCCAGTACTCCTATATGTTACACACACTTTGAAATGAGCTGTGATGAGCACAGCCATTGCTGCCTCTGCTCATGAGATGCAGGCATCTGTGGCTTCACCATGAGCAGATTGACACTGGTCCTTACTCTGGTTTTTGTTGACCCCTAAGGGCACCCTGTTCACTTTTCCTAGGTTGGCTAATGCCTTCCTCTCTCAGCAGAACTCGGGGCTGGCACCTCACAGTGGCTCACATGTGATTTTATCTCAAATAATCAGAGAGCCAAGGAAGACTAATAACTTAATCTTTGGTGAAATATGTTATTTTTTTGTTTCCTGTATATAATTGTCTTTGTATTTTCTGCTTATCCCCAACTGACATCATTTTAATTAAAAGGAAAGGTGAGAGAACATGGGGAAGTCTGTGGAGGAACATGCTTGCTTTTTGTTTAATCCTATTGTGTCAAACAAAGCGGTAAGCCTTGTGGTAAGCAAGTAGAGAATTAGAAGTGAGAAAAAGCCAGAAATAAAGCAGGTAAAAAAACCCACAGAATAGCTTGCATATTCTTTTTTTTTTTTTATTAATTTATTCTTGTTACATCTCTATGGTTATCCCATCCCTTGTATCCTCCCATTCTCCCCTCCCTCCCATTTTCCCCTTATTCCCCTCCCCTATGACTGTTCCTCAGAGGGATTACCTCCCCCTGTATAGGCTCATAGGGTATCAAGTCTCTTCTCGGTGACCTGCTGTCCTTCCTCTGAGTGCCACTAGGTCTCCCCCTCCAGGGGACATAGTCAAATGTGAGGCACCAGAGTACATGAGAAAGTCAAATCCCTCTCTCCACTCAAGTGTGGAGACTGTCCTGTCCATGGGCTAGATCAGGGTAGGGGTTTAAATTTTACCGCCTGTATTGTCCTTGGCTAGTGCCTTAGTTTGAGCAGGACCCCTTGGCCCAAATCTGCCTATCATAATGTTCTTCTTGTAGGTTTCTAGGACCCACTGGATCCTTCTACAGTGCTATTCTCACATGGTTTAAGACAAGACTTAGAATTTGTAAACAAAATTGGGCCTGTAAGATGGCTCAGAGGGAGAAGCCACTTGCTGTACAAACCTGCCCAGCTGAGTTTGATTCCCAGAACTCACATAGAGGGGAAAGGAGAGAACTGATTCCACTAAGGTATTTTATGACCGTTACATTCTCTGCCATGACACATGCGCCCCTAATAACAAACACATTAACATGCTTTTTAAAAAGAGTGAAATAAGCTGGATGTGGTGGCACACACCTGTAATCCCAGCACTCAGGGAGTCAGAGGCAGGTGGATCTCTGTGAGTTCAAGGCCAGAGTAAGGTCTACAAAGCAGGTCCAGGACAGACAAGTCTACACAGAGGAAACCCTGCCTTGAAAAAAAAACAACCAAAAAAAAAAAAAAGTGAAAAGTCTTTTGTTTATGAATCAAACATTATCAAAATAATATGAAATAGAATACATACATGTATATATATATACACATACATATATGTCATATGTATATAACATATATGTCACAACAAATATATACATGTATGCTTACATGTATAATACATGGATAGGCATATGTTTTGAACCACAGAATATGCATAGTTCCCTGTCTAAATCAAATATGAATTCCAAATGTGAATGCAATTGACTAAAATAAAAACATAAAATAAGCCCCACTAACAAAGCCTCAGTTCCATTAGCTATCAATCTCTCTCTCTGTAGAATCTACTACATTCTGAAAATCATTTCCTAACAGTGTCCTTACACGTTGGTTCCTGTAGGGACTACAGCTGGCGAGGAGTGCTTCTCTTTATAGTCTCCATCATGTGGGTCCCTCTGTCAGTACTACAGAAAAACAGACACTTCGGGATGCCTGGAGGAATTCATTCCCATCTCCCACCACAACTTATCCACTTTTATCTGCTTCTTACTGTGTCCCTAGTGTCTTTTTGACACTTTTTTTTTGACACTTCCCTGATCCTTATTTATAGGGGTAGAAAGAAATACTGAAGCCACGTATCTTCTTCCAGGACCACGTCTGATGGAGTTTTGTATCTTTTCCCCTTTTCATGCTACGGGGTCACCACAGCCTTCTTTAGACCAACGTTTATTCTCCAAGGTTGGCTCAGTTCACAAGCGATCTTTGAAAATAAACACATACAAAGTAGAAGACGTAAGAGCTCTGTTGAGGCTTTTCTCTGTTATCTGATACCGTGCCATGGAAGGTGTCTCTGGGCTTGAGCACCTTCTGTGTTGGACAGCTTATTATTTGCAAGGCCTCATGATTTTGGTATTTCTTCATCCTGGTTACAGTTCAGATATTTCTTGATCTTGCTACCCAGCAAGAGAAGTTCACTTCCTTTTTTTCTTTTGAAAAAAAAGCTCAGCAACAAAAGAGGTAAGGTTTACAGAACAAGTTGTTTCAGGCCTTCACAAATCCTATTTTACCTTAAAAATTAAACTTTCATTTTATTTTACTTTTGTATGGGTGTTTTGCCTGTCTGTGTGTTTGTGCGCCACGTGTGTGCAATGCCTCCAGAAGCCAGAGGAGGGCGCTGGATCCCTTGGCACTGATAAATCTGAAGTCACTGATAAATATACACCACCACGTGGACACTGGGGATGGACCCAAGGTTCTTTGGAAGAGCAGCCAGTGCTCTTAAGTCCTAAGCCACTGTTCCAGTCTCTTCACACATTGTAAATGCTTATAGACTGGCATAGCTTTACAGAAGATGTTCTTGAATTTCTGTGTTACCCAGAGATGTGGGATATAGAGTTGAGATGGCCATGTTGACTTCCTTTAAGTTTAACTTTTCCTTTGAGCAGAAATCTCTAAACTAACCACTAAGGAATCCATCAACTCAAACAAAGATATGTAAAAAGGACTCACTGGCAGTGGAGGTGAGTAGAGAAACTTTGTCTTGGGTACTTGGTACCTTATTTCTGGGCCATTTGTCTGTTTGTTATAAGTTGATATGGTCAGATCTCCCCTATTGTGCATTCATCAGTTTTTTTTTTTCATGAATCTTTTTGATGATGGCTTCTGGACAAGACTTGCAAATGGAGGACAAGGAGCTAGATGCCAGGAAGAGGGAGGAGCCAAACCATACTCTTCCTTCTGCTCTGGTTTGGGAATCGCCTTTGCTATCGGGTACATCAGCCTCATGGTTTGGCTTCTGTTCATTGGGACGCTGTGGTTATAGCTTTAATCTGGGACTTCTGCTCTCTGACTCTTTATCTGCATGCACGTTCCTACCTTTGTTGATGTCTGGCTTGGCTAATGTCTTCTTTTGATCTCTACACAAATGTGGTGTACCTACATACATGCAGGCCAAACATAATGAAATAAAATAAATATGTCTAATAAAAATTCTAACAGGCACATAAACACATACCCAATTTCTAGCTTTCTTAGATGAAAAACATATAAAAATTCCCATCAAGAATTGTGTTAGTTAGTAATTTTTGAAAAGGTCCAACCAAAATAGTGATATTTCCCCCAGACTAGATATTGAATACCACAAACATGAGACCCCTTAACTTTTACTCAGTATAAATATTTGTCTTAATCCAAATAAGTAATAACTAATTTTAAGGTAAAATTTGGTATAGAGAAGCTGTAAGCCTACTTAATTTCCTATAAGCTGACTCTGACATCAGCTTTTTTAATTCTTGGAGTCAGGGGTAATTATAGGATACTCTACTCTGACTCATAGGTAGGCACTTCATTCTGGTGAGAAGTACTTGAGAGAAAGTACAGGAATAACATCTACCTTGAGATTTGTAAGCACTTATTGCTCTATCTAAATGTTAGAATGGACACTGGCAATGTAAGATGGGCTCCCTGATGTCTCAGAACAGATATACTCTGGTTTTTCTATTTTAGTAACATCAAAATGACATGTAAAATTTGTGAAAAGTACAAATCCTGAATTTTCCTTATTGGTATACAAGTTCTAGGAAGGGCTAAGAAATATATGGCTTCACAAATTCCTTTGTACTGCAGATGCCAGTGAATCAACAAAGAGAACACACACACACACACACACACACACACACACACACACCACCACCACCACCACCACAACAACAACAACAACAATAAAATAACAGGAATCAATAAACATAACTCATTGATATCTCTCAACACCAATGGTTTCAATTCCTCAATAAAAAGTTACAGATGAAAAGAATGGATGTGAAAACAGGATCCATCCTTCTGCTGCTTCCAAGGAATATACCTTAACAAGGACAGACATCACCTGAGGGTAAAAGGACAGAAAACAAATGGATCTAAGAAGAAAGCTGGTGTATCCATTTATGGAAATTTTGTCAGATATTAAACTGAGAAAATAGTCTTCAAATCAAAACTAATAAGAAGATGTAAAGAAGTACACTACATACTCATCAAAGGAATAATTGCAAGAAGGCATTGCAATTATTGATACCTGTGTACCCAAAACAAGTCACGTAAGTTCATAAAAGAAAAACTACTAAATCTTAAAATCACATATTGACCTTCACCCATTTTAATACCCCATTGTTGCTAGTAGACAGATCATCTGTAGGAAAACTAAACAGGGAAACGCTGGAGATAACTGACATTATAAACCAAATGGACATATTTATAGGACTTGTCATTCAAACACAAAAGAATATACCTTTTTCTCAGCACCTCATAGAACTTTCTCCAAAACTGGCCACACACTAAGACAAAAAAAACAAGTCTCAACAGATACAAGAAAATTGAAATAACACCTCACATCCTACCTGACCACCAAGGCTTAAAGCTGGACCTTAGCAACAACAGAAACAGTAGAAAGCTTACAAACTCATAGAAGCTGAACAGCTCTTTACTGAATAAAAAAATAGGTCAAAACAGAAATCATGAAATTAAAGACTTCAAAAAATCCAGTGAAAATGAATGCACAGCATATCCAAACTTATGGAATACAATGAAGGCTGTTCCAAGAGGCAAGTTCATAGCATTAAGTGCCTATATGAAAAATATGGAGAATTTTCATAGTAGTAATGTGACAGCACACACGAAAGCTGTAGAACGAAAAGGTGAAATCACACCCAAGAGGAGCAGATGTCAAGAAAAGAATGAAATTTAGGGCTGAAATCAATAAAATAGGAACAACAAAACTACAATACAAAGAATCAATGAAACAAAGAATTGTTTTTTGAGAAAAATTAGAAGATTGACAAGTCCTTATCCAAATTAACTAAAAAGCACAGATAAGATCCGAATTGAGACAATTAGAAATGAAAAAGGGGGCATAACCACAGACACCGAGGGAATCCAGCGAAGGACAAGGGCATGCATTAAAAACTGTACGCTGCTGATTGGAAAATCTAAAAGAAATGGACAATTTTCTTGATAGATACCATTTACTAAAGTTAAATCCACATCAGGTAAGCAATTTAAAGAGAGCTGAAACCCCTAAAGAAACAGAAGCAGTCACTAAAATTCCCGTCGCCCCCAAAGCCCAGGGACAGACAGTTTTAACACAGAATTCTATCTGATTTTCAAAGAAGAGTTAATTCCAATACTCCTCAAATTATTCTACAAAATAGAAACAGAAGGAACAGTGCCTAAATTCTGTAACTGAGGCCACAGTTACCCCTGATATACAAAGCAAATAAAGATCCAACAAAGAAAGAGAATTTTAGACTAATTTCAGACGTGATTTGCATATGTTATGTATACAGAATGATGGCTTGCACATTCTCGTGGATGCATACAATGTCCTATGATCACATTCATCCTTAGCATTATCATCTCTTGCATCCTCTTCCTTTTCTCACTGGTACCTTGCTCTTCCTAAGTAGTTCCCCTTTTTACTTTCATGCCTTTTTGTTTAAAAATATAGATTAAATGTAGAAAACATGCAGCATTTGTTTTTCTGATTTTTGCCTTATTTCACTCTACGTACTTAATACAGTGCTCTCCCATTCCCACCATTTTCCTGCAAATGACATGAGTGACATGATTTCCTTCTTCTTTAAGGTGGAATAATACTTCCTTGAGTATCCATACTATATTTTAAATCAGTTTTATTGATTTAGCTGTATAATTAGTATACAGAAATTAAATCTAATTTACGCGATATTATATTTGGACCTGTGACATCATCACTATAAATCAAGATAACACATTCACACATAACAATTCTTAATGCTTCCTTGTGTGTCTTTTTGTTTGTTTGTTTGTTTGTTTGTTTGAGGCTGGTTCTTTCTATTTAGTCCTGGCTGGCCTAGAACTGCTTATGTAGATCAGGTTGGTCTTGAACCCTCAGAGATCAGGCTGACTCTGCTTCTCAAGCACTGGGATTAAAGGTGTGTGCTATCACACCCAGCACCCTCTTTTCTTTTTTGGATAATATAATATTATTATTTCTTAATATCTGTAGAAATTAGAGTTACGTTCTTTTGCTCATGATTAGAACACATGATTTACATATTCTTTCACGTTCTTTTTGCTGATCATCTTTTTCTTTTAGTTTTGAGATTATAACATAATTATATCCTTTCCTTCTCTTCACTCTAAACTAGCAGCTCTCAACCTGTGGGTTGTGGTCCCTTTGGGGGTTAGCCAACTCTTTCACAGGTGTCACCTAAGTTTATCAGAAAACACAGAGATTTACATTATAATTCGCAACAGTAGCAAAATTACAGTTATGAAGTAGCAAGGAAAATAATTTTATGGTTGGAGGTCACTACAACATGCGGAACTGTATTAGAAGGCTGCAGCATTAGGAAGGGTTGAGAATCACCTCTCATATACCACTCCTTGTATTCTTTCAAATTCATGGCCTCTTTCTCTATTAATTGTTGTTGCATAGCTATGTGTATATGTATAGACATGTATATTTCCAAAGATAACCTGCTTAGCTTGTAGAATGTCACTTGTATGTTCATTTTCAGGGCTGACTATTTGGTACTGGATAACCACCTGGTATGCTGTTTCCCGGAGAAGACAATTTCTCTCACCCTCAGCATTGCTTAGTTGCCTGGAAGCTCTTTGTGTAGTGCTGCAGCCTCAAGAGCGTTCCCACACCCTCTCTGACACATCTGTTGGTGTTATCCTTATTCAGCTCATGTTTAGGCGGTCATGTCGGTGATATGAGACTTAGTGGGTCTACCCTCTGATACTGGCAGGAACAAATTCCCACCCCCATCCTTTCACCCTACCCTACCCCAGTCTTGCAATGTTCCCTGAACCTTCGATGAGGGAATTTTGTTGGACTTATCCATTCGGTCTGTGTTCTACAATCTGCATTTTGGTTGGCTGTGGATTTCTGTAATAGTCTGTTGCAAATAGAAAATTTCTTGGGCTTAGGACTACACTTATCTGTGGGTATAAGGACAAATATTTAGAATGTAGTTAGGGGTTATGCTGGCTTAGTAAAGTGGTGATTGTAGGTTCTCCTTCAAGGTCCATGACTTCAGCTACCCTAGGTAGCTGGCTAGGTTTCCAGTACAAGGCATGATTTCCCTCTTGTTAAGCAGGTCTTAAGTCCAATTAGAGAGCTTTTATTTGCCACAAAGACATGCATGCCGTTTCTATACCCTTAGGGCTATGGTGACGTGCTAATCATTGTTGTGGTTCATAGCATCGTAGCTGGGCAAGACTCCTGCTTTTTTCCCTCCTTTGGAAGTTTGTGTCAGATTAGGTCCAGCTCAAGGGTCTTTAGGGCCTGTGTCTGAATTGCATGGTGTCTTTAGTAATAGGGCCTTACCTTGGAGAGGGCAACCAAGGCCAGGAGCAATAGTCTATAATGTTTTGTGAGTCTCTTGGGCAACCCTGTCCAACAACTCAAAAGGGGGCCTTTTGTGTCTCATGCTGTGGTTTTTGTTAGGTGGCCTTTGGCTCTTGGAGGAACACTCAGTTCAGATGAGGAAAGTTCATTAAAACTGTATATATGAATATTTTACCAAACTGAGAAATACTTTATTTAATACAATCAATAGTATGATTTCTTATGATTTTCAGGAACTTTACTGTTATTTTACCTCCTCACTTTCTCCTGTATTTACCTTCCTCTACCTTCCATTTCCTCCTTCAGATCACTTACATCCTGTTATTCCTCTCTTAATTGCTCCCCTATCCCCTACCCCAGCAGTGGTCCCTTTTTACTTTCTTAGTTTCTACTGTTACTCCAGGATATGTACTCACATCCTAGGATTTTGACCTAGGATCCTCGGATGAGAGAGAGCATGTTTGTTTTTCTAAGTCTGGGTTATCTCACTCAACACAATATTTTCTATTTCCATAATTTATTTGCAAAGTTCATGATTTTAGTTTTCTTTAGAGTTGAATAGTATTCCATAGTGAACACATACCACATTTTTCACTATCCATTCAGCTAACAGTTGTTTTCATTTGTTTATCTTTGTGAGCAGTGTATCAATGGACATGGTTGAGCAAGTATCTGTGGAGTCTTCTTGGGCATATGCCAATGAGTGGTATAGCTCTAGGTCATATGGTAGATTTATTTTTAGCTTTATTTTGTTCATTCATCGTTCATTTCCATATTTTCATATGATTTTCTTTCTGTCTAAGCAGATGCATACTGTAAGGTTTGCAGAAATTCCAATTTTGATCCTATCCAAAAGGCCAAGAAGCGGTAGAAATTCTAATTCTCAAAGAGATTTTTGAGGACAATCTACCATGTTTTTCTTAAGTTGAAATAAGCTGCTTCTTTTCAACGGATCTGCTTTTTTTCTGTTGTTGAAATTTTGAGCTTGAACTGATGAGAGCTTGGTATTTTGTTTTATTTGACTTCAGTGAAACTTAATTCTTTTGAATTAATGAGGTCAACAAAACATTGTTTATTTCCTTTAACTAGATTTTCGTGTAGTATTAATTCCTTAGAGACAATTAGTTAATCAATTGTTATATTTTTTTTTATCATTTAAATAGGGTTTTATTTGCTGTGAATAGATGCCATGAGTATGGCAACTCTTATAAAAGAAAATGTTTAATTGAGGCTGGCTTACACTTCAGAGATTTACTATATCATCATCTCAGCAGGAAGCATGGCGCCATGCAGACAGAAATGGTGCTGGAGAGGTAGCTGAGAGTTTTGCATCCAGATTTGAACGCTGCAGGAAAAAGAGCGTGACCTTGGGCCTGGGTTGAGCTTCTGAAACCTCAAGGTCCACGCCTCCCCCCCATGACAAAGCAATCCTGAGAAATAAAAGAACTGCTGAAGGATCACCATTACTGACTTTAAAATGTGCTACAGAGCTATCATAACAAAACCAGCATGGTGTTGGCATTAGAGACATGGTAGTCAATGGAATAGAATTGAAGACCCAGACGTAAATCCATACACTTATGGATACCTGATTTTTATTATTTTTTTTTGAGAAACAAGCCAGAAACACATACTGGAAAAACAACATCTTCTATAAAAGGTGTTGGCCAAACTGGATGGATGCATATAGAAAAATTCAAATAGAGCCATACTTAGCACCCTGTACAAATGGATCAACTCCAAATGGATCAAAGACCCCAACATAAAATCAGATATTCTGAACCTGAGAAGGTAGGGTGGGTACCCTTGAACTCATTGGCATAAGAAAAAACTTTCTGAGCAGAACACCATTAGCTCAGGACACTAATTTATTTGAAAATTGTTGAAACACAAGGCTGTTTGAGGCTTGCTAAAACGGGATATACCTGTGACAATTTTCCTCTTTCCATCAAATATAACATCTACATTTCTCAGGAGCTATATAATCCCTTTCCTCTAATGCCCTATGATTGCAACGAGTGCCTGCTTAACATACCAAGCTACCTGTTTTCATTACATTTTGTGAATATGTTCCTGTCTGCTGGTCACAGTGGCTAGTGCAGTTATTATTTTTTTCTCAGGTGATGTCATCCAATGAAACCCTATTTTGAGCTTGCAATAACATTTATCCCATTCCTTTCTGCGATACCACTCATAGCGCTGTAGTATTAGGGACAGGCATCCCTGCTGCTCAAATCTCTGTTAGCAAACTCCCCTTCCACATCCATCACAAACTAATATCAGGTTTCTCCCCTCCGGCTTCATTTGGCACGAGAAATTTATAAACATAGCTGCCGTCCGAGGTCTGAACACCAGACAATGGGATATGTTTGAAGAACCAGATAGACTCACCAAAGCCAAATTTCATTTCTATTACAAAGCAAGTGTTGTCTGTTTACGTTTATTACATACAATTAAGAGCTCACTGGGGCCCAAGAAAAGCTGTCTGAGCATCACTTCTGCTGCCAAAATGTATCGCTGACAATCCACATTTTGTGTAGAATACCTTTTAATTTTGTGTGTTAGAGACGTTTTGGTATTCAGGGACTGTCAGCCCTTTGGTTTAAGGAAGTTTGATGGGGTTGCTGTGGACCTCATTGTTCAAATGAAAAGTTCAGAATAGAGAGTATAATGGAATTTGGAATCTATTCTATCTGCTTTTGAATACAGTCTAACCATTATATTAAATCCAAGGTGGACAGAAGAGAGCTGGTGCTGTGTGCAATTTTTCTTACTTTGAAGCCAGCTATGTGAAGAATTTTTATGTTTTGTTTTCGAAAAGTAGGTAGATTATATTCTTGGTTCATCTCTGTTTTTGCAGAGGTAAAATTAGAGGCCTCAGCCTCCTGCTGGCAGAACAAGCTCTCAATTTCTCACTGTCGAAATTCAATCTGATTTCTATCTTTTTCACTAAGAAGCTGTCAACAGCAAATAAGCATTCCCCAATGAAAGAGCCCGCTCATTTCTGAGCTATACAAATTCTTCCCATGGGAATGGAGCCAAATAATTTAAATTGTTTCTGACTTTTAATTTCTTTCCTGGGAAATGGGAAATGATACCAGCATGGACTCTAACTGCAGGACAAAATAGAAGAAGAAGAAAAGATGCGCATGATATTTTTCAGTGTGACATCCTCAGCACCTCGGAGCCTGAGGACTGCATGCTCACAACATCCCAAACAGGGCCTCCACCCACATTTTCAGCTGTAGCTGACACCCTGATCAGAACTAAAGCTGCCTCCTCCAAAGATGAGCCAATAAAAGGAACTTCCTTTCAAAAGTAGTCTTGGTATTGGAGTATATATTGCCAGCATAAAAAGAGGAACCGCCTTGGAAATTAAATATATTTTCCTTTAAAATAATTTTTTAATTAATTTATTATTGTTACATCTCAATGGTTATCCCATCCCTTGTATCCTCCCATTCTTCCCTCCCTCCCATTTTCCCCTTATTCCCCTCCCCTATGACTGTTCCTGAGGGAGATTTCTTCCCCCTGTATATACTCATAGGCTATCATAGTTTCCTTTCTTAGAATTCCTTTGAGTTTAGTTTGGGAAATGGCCTTTTCTTTGGAGACAGATGAAACTGTAGTTGCCTTACTGTGCTACAAAAAGTCATTTAACATGGTGTCCCCTTCTTTCCTATCTCACTTTAATTTCCCTGGGTTTGTGTGTTCAGGGGAAGTGTTTAATAGTGTGTATTGTTTTATAGCTGTGTCTTTATGATGAGCATATGAGTTGCTTTGGTTTCAGAACCTCTTTAAATAGACTTGTAAAATTGTGAGCCTTTTGCTTTTAAACTGTAAATTACACTATCTTTCATTCTCTCCTGCCAGTTCATGCAAGCATTCAGGATCTCCAAATCTCAAGATTTGGATGAGAAGTGGTAAGCATGGTGCACACATGCATATGGATGAGCCACCTATCGCTGTGAAAAGCATCTCCCCTTCTGTGCAAATGCATTTGACAGCATTCAGAAAAAAGCAGCTCTTGAGTAGATTTGGAGTCAGCCAGAAGTCTATCACGATAGTTGTCAGAGGACTTCCAGGATTTAAAAGCTTCCCATACTCTTTTTAGTAGTACTATGATTAGTTAAGGTTCCCCTTAAAATGAAGGTGCTTAAAAATTCATCTGGAAATTGAATGTGGTATCTCATCAGCATACACATCCAACAGAATAAGCTGCAACCTCACACTCTTGTTTGATTGTGTGTGTGTGATGAATTTATTCTCTGTTTATTCAGTATAATTTTTTTTTCAAAACAGGGTCTCACTACGTAGCTATGGATGTCTTGAAACTCATTATGTAGACTAGCTTTATTGAAGTATAATTATTATACTGAAACTAGACATAATTTATATGTCTTGATGTGTTTGGACCCATGGTATCATCACTATAATCAAGATAAAACACACATATAATACCTCCCAGTGTTTCCTTATATTTCTTCTCCTTTTTTTGGAGGCAAGGACTCTCCCTCTGGCAGCCTGAAACTTCCTATGTAGACCAGGTTGGCCTCGACCTCCCAGAGAGCCACCTACCTCTGCCTCTGAAGTGCTGAGATTTAGCTCATAGGTTTGTGCTAGTGAGTTAAATATTATACACCAAATAAGCCTGAATCTTATCTAACATTATTGGACTATGAAAGACAACATTACAGTTGGGATATACTATCTATATTTATGTCTTTATGTCTCTGTCTCTCTGTTTTTATGTATGTATGTATGTATGTATGTATGTATATATGTATGTATGTATGTATGTATGTATCTGTCTATCTATCTGTCTATCTATCTATGTATCTATCTATGTATCTATGTATCTATGTATCTATGTATCTATCTATCTATCTATCTATCTATCTATCTCTATTCAATTATTTTGAGCTTAAATATGATGTTAAATGTACATATATTTTGGGACTGAGCATTTGGTACTAGATAACCAATTGATAAGCTCTCCCATAGGGAAAACTATTTCTCCTGCTCTTAGTAGCCTTAGTTTCCTGTAGTTCTTTGTGTAGGGTTGAGACCTTACGGGTTTGTTCTTCTCAAAAAGGAAAAAAAAAAAGGTTTTCCTTTTTGACACATCTACTGGTGTTGTCTTTGTTTAGCTCATGTTAGGCAGTCATGTTGGTAAGGCTTTACGGATGTAGCTTCTGACGTTACTAGGAGCAAATTCTCTGATCCTCTGGCTCTTACAGTCTTTCTATCTCCTCCTCTGTAGTACTCCGTGAACTTTAGTTGTGGAAACTGTTTTGTAGGTGTCCACTGGGACTGGGCTCCACATCTCTGCATTTTGATTAGTCGTGACTTTTCTTTAACACAACCATGGAGAAGGGAGGTGCGTTAAAGCAGTTTATAACAAGTACAGCCAACCCTCAGCTAGGTTTAGTCACGTGACCAAATAGCCATTCAAAGTCCCCAGGTAGACAAGTGGAACAGCAGTTTCTTGAAGGAGCCTTGACAAGAAGGGCAGGAGGGACGGTGAAGAAGCCTCTGCTTTTCTGTCCTGAGGGATCCAGCGGTTGTATGCACCACGGAAAATAACAGTTACCCTGCATTTAACCAGACCCTTCTTCTTACAAGGCAATTTAGTGACCCCGACTTGTTAGTGCCTTGGATTTCATCCACACAATTAGTACTGCCGAGGAGGACTTCAGGAAATCCAATTTGTCCACCTGTCACGTTATTTTGAGGGACATTGCATTAGACTTTATAGATCACAAACTCTGAAGTTGAAGTCTCCTTAAGAGACCGTGTTTAAATGGGCCTTTGAAGAAGAAGAGAAGTCCTACACATGAAGAGGGACACGTGAATACTTTCGAGGAGGCAGAGGCAGCATAAAGCCTCTGAGAAGGGATCATGAAAAATGGGTCAGTTCCACTGTTTGTGCTCATTTGCATACCCGCCTCCATTCTTTGTCCTTTTCTGCCCCGTTCTTCACTTTGCAAAATTGACCCTTGAAAAAACGCATCCCTCAGACTAGATATTTGAACTGCTTCGACCAGGGAGACACACTGGCAATGTATAGGAGTGTGCTGATAAAAATAGGTTGCAGCATTCTTTCTGACTCCTCTCAGTCTTAATGATATAATTTAGCAAGAATTGCATCCTGGCTGTTCCTCCGTAGACCTCGTCTCCATGACTTCAGTTCTCACTGAGTTCCTGGGCCATCCTATCTTTGGCTTTAGGGGCTATCAATGCCTTCATATTATTATAGTTTCTCATTGCACTGCTGTCTTTGATCGGTTCCTGACATTCTGCTTATACCACCCTAAGTGTACCCTAAATTAAAGAATCTTCTCTATAACAGTAAGGGATAGATTTTACTTCATGCAGGGAATATGGCTCAGCCATGTGGGTTCTAAGGTTTCACAGGCAAGGGCACATCTCTTAAGTTTAATAAAAGAACTGCTTTTCTTACCGCATCCAAGATTTTTGATTCTCACATGCTGTGGACCAGATAGAGAAAAAGAAACTTTGGAG